>CANNZV010000493.1:0-274371 GCA_947561585.1 Caprella mutica | reverse complement strand
GATGGTAAGTACGAATGTATTTTCAGCCATCAAGCTCTCTCAATCACAATGTTGTATTTTTAAGTGCTGCTGGTTAAATTAATGCACTATCACGTTCATGGTGTATCAACACAGTTCTGCTGGTTACTTGTATCTTATACTGTTAGTTTACCTTCAAAATATCTAACAGTTGGTTCAGTCTCTTAAATGTAACAGTCATGTGTACAGTAGAGTTTTGCTGTAAGCTCAGGTCATCGATAAGTTGTCCTCTATTGGACATTCCTGTAGCTGTAGCTCCTATTAACTGTAACATGCTTAGTTGTGTAAATTGGCATCATTGTGTACTTGTTCCAGTACATGAAATAATAAACCCTTTATTTGTATGTACCACTGCATGATTTACTCAGTCTTTGACTGTCGCTGTACTAGGTCTTCTAACTTGATTACAACTGAATTGAACTAATTTATGCCGCAACAGAACGTGTTGTAGTATTCTATTAACACATTTCTCTGTGTGTTTTAAATCCTAACTTCTTAAACTGAATATCTGTTGATATAAAGTCAAACATATAAAATCAAACAGGACCAACTGTTCCATGGGTTGACCCGTTGCAACACTCATCACACTTTATTTATTACCCTCACGAAAGCTTTCTCACAACGTGAGTGAATCACAATTTGCAGAGAGTTGAGACTGAAGTGGAGGTACAAGACACTACTATTTAGTTCATTTATCTGAATACGATGATAATAATTTAAACTGTTATTCCTAGTTTGTTACTCTTCTCTTCAACTTTATTAGTCTCTACCTACTACATCCATCAGTGAATTGTAGAACAATTAGGTCACTCTTATTTACAAAGACAGTTCTCTATTTTTCCAAGGATGTCATTTACATGAGGATTTCATCTCCTTATAATTTGTGCATATTAATGTTCTAGCTAATGAGATGTGACTAAATTAATGTTGGATGAGGCGGAAATTCCCAGGCAAATTGATGGGTCAACTTTCCCCTGTGCCTGGGCATTTCTTGCACTGCCGTGAATGAGTGTATATCCAAACAGGTTACTTGCCTAGGCAACTCCTTCAAATTGCCTTACCTACTCAATTGTTTATTTACCATTACACTGAGGAGTTTAACTAAATTGAACTTAACATGTTAGTTTAAACTACACTCTATTAATATTTGTTTGAAAGAATAGTCTTCATAAAGTTGCTTCCTCTTAAGTTTAGTTCCTGCAAATGTGAGTGAAGTGAAGTCAAGAACAGTTCTTTACATGTAATGAAAGGTATAGTTTACAATAATTAGTAGGGTTGTGACAATATGCTTTATAAATCATAGAGAATATTATAGACGGAGCGAAATAAAGAGTATTGAATGGTTCTACACCAGCGGTATATAGTATTCGATACCATTTCATGTTATTAAGATCTATGATTTAAAAAGCATATTGTCGCAAATTGTGGAATGTTATGCTTTGGTTGACATTTATCTATTTATCATCTTGTTATTCGCATAACTCAAAAAGTATTGAACCAAATTGCCTGAAATTTGGTGGGACGATTGGACACTATCCATGAACCAGTTATTAGATTTCGGTAGTGAACAAGTTAGTCACGGTCATTTATGAGTGGTGACGAAGGTATGCGCTACGAGTGCCCGTCGTCTTTAGGTTTATTATAACAATGTGCTTTTTACTACAATCAGCTGTTATAATTCTATCTATTTCACTCCAATCCTCCATTCACACTAGATACCATCAGAACCAAAGTACAGACTCTATACCTGTGACAGTTTCTTAATAAAGTCTCTGCTCAGTTCCCTTTAACATTTCTTGAGTACTGACTAGTTGTTGAATGGAAGCTACAGAACCAGTCAATAGGAAATAGTATCCTCTTCATATCAACACTGTGTAGTAGCGAATTGTCTGTGCAAAATATAACATGCTCCCATCGTGAAATTTAGGGTGGCCCATAAAGTGTCCCATAATTTTCGTGGGGAAATGGGAAATCAGCGATGTGGCCTTTGGTTCCGAGCAGACTTTAAACCTTCACTAAATTAATTAATTACAGATTATTATCATAGTTAGCACTAATCGCTTGTTTGCGACAACAGTGTCAAAACTCTAAAAAACTATTTTCAGGAGAGGCATTTTAGTACTTGTAATGTACGTACATTTAATGGTATATCGTTAGGACATTTAGCCTCTCTAGCGGTACATTTTAGAGCTATGATTATAAAACTTTTACCAAACTAATTAGTATTTTAAGATTTAGATGTCAATATGGATTATTTAAAAATACATGTTTTTGTGTTAATGACGTTATTCCTGCAAACAAGCGTATTATGCTATAGCGCTTTACTCAAAGTCTCCTAAACAATATTGTGATGTTAGCAGAGCCTATGATGTTTTTATTGGTCAGTAGGACAGTAGGTAAGCTCACTAGTCGTGTCTATGAGCTCACCATAGCGCTTACAGATCACACTAGCGCTTTATAGCATGCACTGTGAGCTCTACTGCCTTCTCACGCTTCACACCAGCGTGAGAAAGTGTGTGCCGTTGTTTTGTGATTAGTGTGTCACACGGACATCTGTGAGAAACACTGCTACTAAATATCATGCATTAGAGTCTGCAAGATCTTCATTCGATATCATAATTGTCTCTTGTCAACAGTATGATAGCTTTGTATTAACTTCAGCTGAAAGTGCTCGATCTGTTTATATATTCTCTATGAATTATTGTACTTTGGGAGTAAGACATCAGATTTTAGAACTACATGTACCGTACTTGATCAACTGTAGCCGGAAAGTGACTATAATTACTATTAGATAATTGTTAAACTCCTCTATAGTGAATTAGAGTCCTGAGTAAGGGAGTAGCCTCTATAGTGAACAAATATTTCTTTAGTCTGCGATAAATAACAGACTAAAGATAATTTATTCACTATACTTCTTACCCAGGTCACCACATGCACTATAGAGGAGTTCACTACAGAGGAGCTCTACTGTACAATGATTATCTAATTATCAGGTAGGCTTTAGGTTGACTTTAGAATAGTGTTCCATATACCTCTCCAATTAAAGTGTCTATTTTTACTTTTCAGATGCCTCTACACGCTGTTTTGTCTAGTCTCATCATATGTAAGTGTTAATAAATTGTATACTATAATGTAGATCAATTATTCTATTCTATGAGATCATTTAATGTAATTGTTATTAATATCAATACATTTTAATTATTGATACGGCAATTATATTTTTATCTGCATAATTATGAATAGATTTTTTTAAGCTACATTTCCTCTCAAATTTTCTTAGCTTAAACTTCATTTGTATCGAAGATAATATTTTCTACCTGAGTGTTCTACCAACAAGTCAATTTGACTGGTTTTTACATTTCTAACATTTGTACCTCATAAATTAGAATTGGTAGATAGTTTTATTTGTTGTGATACCAAAGTCACTAAATCACACTCCTTATCAGTGTTCCTTCCTGTCTTCTATTGATGACTCTATAGATGAGTGTCACTTGTTATCAGCTGCCTTATCAGTTGTGATTGAGATACGAGGAATCGGATACGTGTTATCAGTAGGGTCCTTATCACCTTCAGTATGTATCAAATAGTTGAGTGATTAGTAGTCTGGTGGTCAGGTAGTTAGTTACATCATGATATCTTCTTGAAATGCTTTTGGTAATTAGTATGCAGCGGAAACAGGATATGATGTAATTAAAATGGTAATTCCATTTAATTTTATTTACTTACAGTGACCTTGTAGTGATAACAATAATTCTCCAATTCGGTTAATTAATTTTGGTAAATAATTACTATAGTGAAGAGAAATGAAGTACAGTTGTAACTTTAAATTTAGAAGCTAAATTTATTGCATCGCGTTAAAATGTAATGAATGTGTTAATAGTTTGTGATGGTGTTTCATTACTATTGAGGTGATGTAATGAACAACCAATTAAAATAAAGCGTTAATTTATATATTCTATAAAATAACTAGAGTCTAGTATAATTATGTAGTTGTTTAAATTATGTAGAGTAACAAATTAAGTTATACATTTTTCCTATATCACTGTTCTCTTCATAATGACTATATTTTAACACTAATATTTTGGATTGTTTTTACTTACTAAAATTGTCATAGAACATATGTTCGCGCAATTTACATATGCACACATTGCATATGGTTATCATGACTTTAACCTACACATTGCTAACCAATGATGTCTCCTCATCACTATGTCACCACTCTGTTGTCACTCCTACACCTAGTGACTATGTTGGTACCTCCCTTAGATCCTTACTAGTATGTTCCTTACTTTCCTTACTAGTGTGTTTCTTACAAGCATGGACCTCCCTCTGGTCCTTACTATCATCTACCTCCCCTAGTTCCTTACTAGTTTGTACCTCTCTTAGTTCCTTACTAGTTTGTTCCTTCCTTAGTTCCTTGCTAGTGTGTTCCTTCCTTTCCTTCATTCTCTTGAGGTTAAACTCTGCATTATAACTTGAGGTAACATTCTATAGCTTCTTTCTGAACCACTTGAGGACACTCGTTAAACACTGAATCTAGAAGAGTGTTTACTTCCTTCTTTGGTGTTGTGTGTGTTAGGTACACGGAAAGGTATGGTGGGGCCATAGAAGATTAAGAGAGAGAGAGAAGGTATGGTGGGACCATAGAAGATTAAGAGAGAGAAGGTATGGTGGGGCCATAGAAGATTAAGAGAGAGAGAGAAGGTATGGTGGGACCATAGAAGATTAAGAGAGAGAAGGTATGGTGGGGCCATAGAAGATTAAGAGAGAGAGAGAAGGTATGGTGGGACCATAGAAGATTAAGAGAGAGAAGGTATGGTGGGGCCATAGAAGATTAAGAGAGAGAGAGAAGGTATGGTGGGGCCATAGAAGATTAAGAGAGAGAAGGTATGGTGGGACCATAGAAGATTAAGAGAGAGAGAAGGTATGGTGGGACCATAGAAGATTAAGAGAGAGAAGGTATGGTGGGGCCATAGGAGGTTGAGAAGGGTTCCTCTTCTATTATTCGGTGGGTATGCAATAACTTTCTCTCCAGATATCTAATTCTTTTTCAGGTTTATTTCAATATGACATACCGATCCTCTATAATTTTCTGTTTGTGTGCAAGAACTTGCTTTATTATCCATGGTATATTGTATTAAATTACTCGCCCTTTACATGATATGCTTTGTTATCTATCCTAATAACTTCCTTCGTGTGTTTGTTTATATTTTAATTTGGTGTCCGCTTTTACACTACGGGTATTAAACATGAAGAATGTAACTATGATACGCACGGGGATTCAATTTTTATATGTATTTTTATCTATGAAATAAATCATCAGTTAATGAAAAAAAAAAAAAAAATTGAATTCACTAAAAAAACTTACAATGTAGTTCACTATTGAAGACCCGTTGTTCTTAACGGGCAAGTACACTAGTATACAATATATCTCCCACAAACAAGTAAATGCAGTGTGTCACACCGTTGACATGGGTAGGCAAGTGTCTTGTCTGACATACACAGGAACCTCTGGTTAATTCAATGAGAGAAGAGATGCCTGCCTGTAGTTGTTTGCAGTTGTTTGTTGTTTTGTGCTGAAGGTTGTGACTCTACCAAGGACTCACTGAATGAAAAACCTGTGGACTATTTCCTCTGTACTTTTTACTGCTACTTCGCTACATGTGACTCTAGTGTTATATCCTTTTCCTTCCGTTTTATTATCACTGTACAATTGACTATAGTCGTGTCGAAGTATGACAGTCTGTGTTATTTCTCTAAGTACCTTGAACTTAGCATTCATACCACCATGACTCATTCACTCAAATCATCTCGTAAATAAAAAACACTGACGATAGCAAATATCTTTTTTAATTTAATGTTGCATATGAATTACGTATTTGATATCTACTTCTTAATTCAGTTTGTTTACTCTCTGTCATTATATTAGCTTCAATACTCATTAGGGGTAGTTACGAGTTATTGGACAGTTACACATCTTCAATCATGTAAAAAAATATATAGTAATATTTTAATGTTTTCTCAAATGATCGGAATTGTGAAACTGTGCAATAACTCGTAACTCACCCTACTCATTTTCTCTTTCATGTCTCTAATATGATGAGTGCTCATAATTGATATGCTCTAGACGCTGTCTACGAGACTCATTAATATTTAATATCACTCTATTGTCATTGTCCGTAAGATAATGTTTACTTTGTTTAGTACAACTTGGGGTAAGTAACGAATTATCGGTCAGTTTCACATCTTCGGTCATGTAAGGAAAACTATAAGATGATTATTATTTTATTTTAATTGGTATCCAATCCATTATACCTGCGAATATTATAGATACCAATAAAAATTGTTATAGTTTTTTTATGACCGAAGATGTGAAACTGGCCGATAATTCGTAACTTAGCCTCACTAATTCTAATGATCTGTTTATTTATGTGCAAGATATAGAAAGACTCCTTTTGTAATTATTCTTTGTCCAGTTGTATGAATGTTGTTAATTTGTACTGCATCAGTTTTCACTGTTCGCCAAAGAATGTGTTTTCAAATTAGCAGATGACAAAGCGCATTGAGTTGTAGCTACTGCCTATTATTGCTACAGGAGAAACTCTCATGAAGAAGATTAGATTGAAAACAACTACAGTCACTCTATGGGAGTGAAGTATAGTGCTAACAACTGTACCGTCTAGATTTTATTCCAACTATCTTATACTAACTAATTGAATTGAAAACCTGTGAAAAAGAAATGAACCCATCTTGTGTTGCCCTGTAGCTATGTCTACATCATCAATTTTTAATCTTGAGTGATAACTACTTGTTTCGTCAAACTATTTATAAACTGATACAATTATGTCTGTGAAATGGAGTTCACTTGCTCTTTGGAATACAATTTTTTAAAGTCTGATCAATAATTGAAGTGAAAATTTAGTCTGTACTGAATTGTTCAATTAGATAAAGAAATGTGTAAAATTTAGTCTAAATACATTTTCCTGTAGAGTAACCATCAATCGTTGCTAATTAAGTTCGCTGTTAATGTTTTCCTTCATTTTGTAATTAGTCATTTCTAGCCGCGATGAAGTCTAGCTCTATACCTAGACTATGATTGTTGTTGTTGATAGTTTAATTAATTTCATCTACAACTTTACTAGTATTTCTAGATGTTTATTCTTGGAATTATATATCGTCGTCGAGTTTCCCCTGGGGGTGCGTTTCTCAGGGGTTCCACTGTAACTTCTCTTTCTGTGGTGGTTCAAAAGTCTCTCGCACACCCCTTGCTTTTCTCAGGCACCCCCTGAGCATTGTATTGCATTGAAATACATTGAAAAGCTACATGTAGAATATATTTGGTTATTAGGTTGTGAGCAACTGAGAATTTGAAATGAAATGCAGGAAAATGAATGTTATGTTCACATAATTCACAAATCTCTATCTTTATGTCATCTATTAAAGTCCCAGACACCCCCTGTAAACAATCTAGGCCCCAAAGAGGTGCCAGGCACCCCCCTCCCCCCTTTAAGAACCACTGGTCCAGACCTACCTCTATCATTGCCTACAGTAGGATGGTGGTCAGTTCTTCAGTTCAAGGTAGGCATGACTTCATTCCTCACTCTGAACATCTGACCTCTAATGTGATGACGCTACTTGTCACACGGTGTGATAAACAGAAATAGGGGTAGTTACGAGTTAGCGAACGGTTCCACATTATCGATCATCCTAAAAATATTATCTTATTTTCCATACCAATTGAAATATAAGTTAATGAATAGTAATATTTTTTTCTTATGGTAGAAAGTATGGAACCGACCCATAACTCGAAACATACCCCATGTCATAATTTGAAACTCTCTTCAAGGTATCCTATTACAATTTATAATATAAAATAAAGCTGTTCATATCTCAGAATAAGAGAGTAGACTCTATATCTCATATTAACCTTAATCCAATTATTAGTCTTTAGTTGTTATTTGTAGTTCTTTTTATATTGCTATATTTCTGTAGCCATGAGCTTGTCACTGACTGATAAAGGTGACTTTGTTCACGGAGCCACTTTCCTTTCTGACTGCTTCTTCCAGTCCCTTGTATTTGATATCCTTTTAACGTCAGCGATATGGCCTTTGGTTCGAAGCAGACGTTAAACCCCTACTATATTGAAACTGTGTTTGATATATCAAATAAAGTTACTATCCAATCGAATAAAGTTATCCTTTGGATTGAGTCTGTGGAGATGTTTGAATCAAAGCATTGTACCATTAGTTACATAATGCCCCTTCTGATGGTTAGTTGAATGTTTGACAACACAGCTCAGTGATAGACTATCAATGTGTAGTTAATACACAATGCCTCTCTACCTCTGTTATACCAAGTAACTGGGTGAGTGAGTGTGATGTAACTGGGTGTGTGATGTAATTATCACAATTATCATCAGTAATCAGTATTGTAAGGTAGAAAAAATCGATGCGACATTAGATGCAATAAAGTAAGTTCACTTCTAATGTTTTTCTCTCAGTTTACTTATTTCACATTTGCAAAAGAAACTTTACTAATTGTTTTGTTTGTAGATATTTTATAATTGGTCTGGCTACACGACTATACATTTGTAACATTTGAAAATGATAGGAAACTGAGATTTTATCATGATGCAGTGACTCTTTTCTGTGATAGGTAGTAGCTGGTGTTTTTAAAGTTCACAGGCGTTATTAGCATAATACTGAGGCTAAATGTTTACAGTGGCACAGACACTCCCCAACCTAAATGTTTTAGTTAGCTGCAACGGGAGATGTTCAGTGTAGACGAAAACATTCCCTACATCAGTTAGTCCCTCTGAGATGTTCGTAAGTATTTAAGATCTACTTTCCTTAGCTGCTACGTTTGTTTGTTTGTTTGTTTGTTTTAGTTTGTAATGCAGATATTGCATTTTTCTATGGGCCGAAATGAACCAACTTATTGGCTGCAGTCCAATGCACTCAGAGTGTGTGTGAACACATGCATGTTTGATTTCAAACATGCATTGTGTGTGCGTGTTCGAACTCTGTTCAGTGTGTGGCACTTGTTCAGTGTGTGGCACTTGTTCAGTGTGTGGCACTTGTTCAGTGTGTGGCACTTGTTCAATCCACACTGAACAAGTACCTCACTAATCCCAAGTACCACACCAGTCTCACATTCATTCTATGCCACTATTCTTAGTCAGAAGGATAAACTATTCTCATAATCCTCTTTTAGATAAAGTCAACATATCACCTGAGTTTGTCTAACGTTGTGCTTTGCTACTTTACCACCTAAATGAATTCATATTAGCGTGTTTATTTAACAGAAGTAATGGTTATAGACTCTGCTCTTGCGAAATAATCCAAAATACATTTCATTGTGTCATCATGTCCTAATAAACAAAAGGTGATAATGATTAAATACTGATAAATGTAGCAATCAAGTTAATAAGTGAATGGTGTAATTCATTGCTGTGTCTAAGCCAAGTGTTAGAGTATTGATCTGTACCTGAAGTTATAAAGGAACAGACACCTGTTAGAGGTGATGCTATTACCTCTTCTGTTGTTGGTTATGCTATTACCTCTTCTGTTAGAGGTGATGCTATTACCTCTTTCTGTTGTTGGTGATGGTATTACCTCTTCTGTTGTTGGTGATGGTATTACCTCTTCTGTTGTTGGTGATGATATTACCTGTTCTGTTGTTGGTGATGGTATTACCTCTTCTGTTGTTGGTGATGGTATTACCTCTCATTTTACTCTGTTGCCTATTACCGTAACTGGTAATGGTATTACCTCTCATTTTAATCTGTTGCCTATTACCGTAACTGGTAATGGTATTACCTCTCATTTTACTCTGTGTTGCCTATTACCGTAACTGGTAATGGTATTACCACCTGCTGTTAATGGTGGTAATACCATTCGTGTTACTTTGCGTTACCTCATTTACTGTAACACATGTCACCTGCTTTAACGTTACCTGTGTGATGCTGTTACCATGTGGCGTTATTTCCCCTCTTCAGTGAATTACTAACATTCTGCTTCTATATTAGTTTGCTCAGTGATTGGCCTAAATACTTAAGCGTACTATTTATTCTACAGTCTATGTTTGAAATGAGTAGAATGAGTTTCACAGCAAAGCAAAGACAGTGAAGTTCAACTGCATTTCTCTCTCGGTATAACTCTGTGCAGTAACTAGACTGTCCTAAATATTACTGCCACATTACTGCCAATCTCCTGCTTAACTTTTATTGATCGCATCCTCTTGCCTAATTAATTCATTAATTCATGTGACATATGTTATTCACTTATGCAATATCACATATAGTTAATATTCGCTACACTGATAAAAAGTCAACGAATTGACTAAGGCTGTGAGTCAAAGTGACTGCCTTCTAGTACCGTGTTTGGGTCATTTGACCCGTTATATCATTCAGTTAAATTGACTAGACTTACCGGTTATTTAACCTATAGCTATTATTTGATTTCTATACAATTATCTTCACAGCAAATTGCGGAAGGTAATGTTTTAAGCAGCATTTATTTATGTTTATTTGATTTAATGGCCTCGCTTCAATAAGGGAGTTTCAATAACTGATTGTTAGTAATTGCATTGACTGATGTGTCCTGTTGAAACTGTTAACGATATACATTCACTGTGTTTAATGGAATATAGGCTTAACCATTCAAACATTAGGAATAAGTTCGGCTAAGTTACGATTTGAAAATGATATAATTAAAATTAAATTAAATTAATATTACTATATAATTTTCCTTATATAACCGATGATGTGAATCTGACCGATTACTCGTAACTTGCCCTAAAATATCTCATTAATTACGTCACTAGAATGTGATAATACAGGTAAATAACCTTCTGATTGTAGTGGTGATGATGTTACACGATGCGAGTCATTAAAATGTATGATCTGACCAACCCTTTCAGTGACACATCCTTACAGGCCTAGTCACTCTGACTATCTTCTCCCCTCGGTGTACTGTACTATGTTAACAGATAGTACCTACAAAGTTTCTATTATAAGAATCATTGTCATTACCAAGCCCATATGAAGTATAAACAAATTCAGTCAATCAAAGGAATAATTCTAAATGAACATAGTTCACAATCGTGAGTGTAGACTGAATCTGAGGATAACATATCGAAGTCGTACAGTTATGAGTTGTTCTACTGATACCATGCACGTTTAACATTATTGGGTATAGAATTATGTTGGTAGATAGTACATAGAGAGTGTGTACTATGTTGGCAGATAGTACCTATAGAGTGTGTACTATGTTGACAGATAGTACCTATAGAGTGTGTACTATGTCGACAGATAGTACAGAGAGTTTGGCCTAGATAACAGCAAGGGACACTCGCCTTTAAAATCTATCTCCCTCTCCCCTGTAACTCTCTGTCTAACCCCTTCTGCTTTAACTCCAGTTATGCAACTCTGCGTACTCTAAACTGTGAATAAGTAACTTTTGAATTAGTGAAAAGAAGCAAGTACCACCCCCTCAACCCCCTTATCTATCTTCAAACCCCCAAACCCCCTCTAGAGGTCGTTCCTTATCTTAGTTCCGATTCTGAATGAACTCCTGTTTGGTTGTTTGAAGCCCCTCCCTTCCTTTTTTAGATTATTTTTATTTCTCCATTATAAACAAGAAAAAATGCAGTGTTGCAGTCTTCTAGATTGTAACTGATATTTTCATTCAGTTACTCTACCGACTTGTTTAGACATTATGTTAACGTTGTGGCTTATGAAATAAACAACAACAGCTAATGCTATCGTAGCTATGAATTGTTTCACGGTGGTTAAAGTGCTCACCAATTGCGTTAAATTCTACGCTATAGTTTTAATTGGATTAGGAATATGATATCAAAACATGAATGTGATGCCATGAGTGAGACGTTAGAGTTGCTTTAACTATTACGAATATGTTATACTGTGTCTATACTATGTTTGCACTTATTCTTTTATACCCTTATTACTATTGTATGCTATATAATGTGAAGACTGTATTTTCAGCCACGTCCGTAATTACTGAAATTGAAATTATTTCGCTTGTTCGTTAATTAATTTCACTTATTGACTGTCCCCTTCAAACCATTTCAAACTTTGTTCTGTATATTTATTTTAGATGTTATTTGTTTGGGTGGTTCATGCTCTACCACCTCACTTTGTAAGCAAACAAAAAGAGAGGTTAACTAATTCAAACAATCACAAGACTGAACAGCCTTACATCAGTTTTTATTGTCTGTCCTGCTCACCATTTAGCTAACACTGTGTCTTAGCTAAATGGTATGTCTCGTACACACCAACGTTAAAAAAGTTCAAAGGAGATGTCTAATGCCACGTACACACGGTCAAAGACTTCTGCTGGTAAAACTTGCTAAACATAGAGAGTTAGAAGAGTTCAAACCTGCTTATTGTTTGTCGAAAAGTAGAAAGGAAAGCGAACTTAATTATTTTGTGATTATTGGTGTCTTCTTTCTGACACAAATTACAATCATGTATGTCAGACATCGTCTACTCCATACCATACCTAGAATTATTTTTCTGTGCTTAAGAACTGCTTCCTAAACGGTAACTCTAAAACCTGGTAAAGATAGTGATGATTTCACGAAGTGTTTGACAGTGTACGGGGCACACAGTGTACTATAGTCACAGTCATATGGCTTCCATTTGAATGACTGTGTTTTTTATGAGTTACTGTCAAGGTTGTCTCTTGACTTTCAGTACATTCTTCTAAAGCACTAAAAAGTAAACCTCTTTGACCGATATAGTGTGTTGGGGTAGAGACCGTAGAGTGCCACTTTCTAGATAGAACTATCATCACCTATTCATGCTATCAGAACTATCATCACCTGTTCATGCTATCAGAACTATCATCACCTATTCATGCTATCAGAACTATCATCACCTATTCATGCTATCAGAACTATCATCACCTATTCATGCTTTCACTGCTAAAACTATCATTGTGTAGTATCTACTATCACTTTGGTGGATATTTTAATATTTTTTGCTCTGTGCCTAGGGTATGATTGTTGTTCTTAGGTTATAACCTAGTCAGTATTTCACTGTCAATATAGTTTTTTTTTTTTAGATTATTTCGTACAAAATTTAATTTTTGTTATGTGGGTTGGACTTGGAACAATTTGGAGTGGGATATATCCACGTTTTAGCTTTTTCCAACTGGGGTATAAAGGTGAAGGGTGACGGTTAAATACGGGAGAAAAGTAAACCTCTGTAACTTCAACTATTTTATTCTCACAATAAAAAAAAATTAAAACTGAGAATTTGAAGTTTTATAAGTAGGTACTCTTCAGTTTTTAGAATAGAGATCTTAAGATGGGCTGCCTCTGCCTTCGAACATTCTTGCATTTTCTTACGATCATCACTGCCTGCATTACAGCGCGGAGAGAGGTCACAGTAATCTCTCGAATTTCTGGCGTTATTTTGTTCTTGAGATGTTGCAGTGAAGTGGGGCAGGTGTGCTAATTTCCCCCGGAGGAAAAGTCTGGAGGTGTGAAGATCTGGAGAACGTGCGGGCAAATCACATGTCAAAATATATCATGACACCAATATTTGAAAAAGTGTTTCCGTTCTGTACGTTAGATGGGGCAGTGAAATTAAACTCCCCACCCTTCCTGTTTTGATATACCATCAAAGTTGCACCACGGGCAAATATGATGTAGCAAAAGTTATTAACTGGAAGAAGCTACTGATGAACTACTAGGTAACACTAGTTACATAATTCCATGGCTTTATATACCATGAGTTATCACCCGAACTCTCATTTGTCAGTTGCATTTTGAGTGGTGAACTGATCTCCTAGAAATCACTTCTAAATTCTAAAAGAAACTAAGCCTGAGTTATTCTGTACTGTTCACATAGAATGAGGTCATCATCTTTGTGATCTCTATGGTCTTAGACATCATTAATTTGTTATTAATTCGTGAGGAAGATAGCTTGACTTCATGAGATATTTTTTTAGTTAAGTGTGAATTCTACTAATGAAAGTTTAACTAGAGTAGAATTTAACTAGTTAGTTAAATGTAGTGTTTCTTTTTCAAACATGAGTCGCTAATAAAGTTCTTCTGTTTCAGATTGAATGTAGCTAGAAAGTAAGGTGACCTCATCTGTTGAGTTGGTGACTACCCTCACACTTTACGGAGGGAAACCTGTAGTCTGAGGAAACTTGTAGAAGCCTCAGGGAGATTGTAGCCTGAGTACTAAAGAGATCTGTAGCTTGAGGGAAACTTTTAGTCTGCCTGAGGGAGATCTGATCCTGAAGGTAACCTGTAGCCTGAGGGAGACCTGAGCCTTTAGGTTGCCTGTACCTTTGGGTAGTCTGTAGCTGTACACATTCACCATGTCCCACCACAGTGATGAACAGCTTAACCACACGGGGTGCTCCGACTCCTTCTGGGAGGTGAGTGATAGGGGAAAAAGACTAGCAACTGTTGTAATTAGGTAGGGCTGTATCAATGCCATCATTAATACCATACGAGTAGCTTCCAATACGCAATAGCTTAAAATTGACAAATATAATGAGTACCAATACCTACAGTAGCTAACGGTAATTACAGCAATAGATTTAACTGAAACTACTCCAATGAAATAGTCTCTTCCACCCCTTAATAACTCATTGTTCTCCCCAGGTTGGTAACTTCAAGCGCACCACCAAGCGGGTTGAAGATGGTCATCGGCTGTGTGATGACCTGATGAAGCTGGTACAGGACAGAGCGGAGATAGAAAAGCTATACGCCAAACAGCTAAAGGACTGGTCCAAAAAGTGGAACAACATTATAGAAAAAGGTACAGGCTGCCATAGTTGCTAGTTAGGGCTCTATACGTTTATACGTACCATAGTTATTGCAGATACGAGTAGCTATCGATATTCTGACTCTTAAATACCTTGAACAGAAGATGTGAAACTGACCGATAATTCACAACTCGTCCTACTGTTTCTTATTGTTATTGTTCCGTGTTTCAGGTCCTGAGTACGGCACGACAGAGGCAGCTTGGAAGGCAGTGTTGATAGAGTCAGACCAAATATGTGAAGTACATCTGAGAGTGAAGGAGAACCTCATGAACCAAGTGTATGGCAACGTCAAGCAGTGGCAGAAAGATAACTATCACAAGGTGAGACACAATTCAGAAACATAATGTTACTCTTTGGAATTACTGAAGTGATCAAATATAGGTTGTCAAAACATAGCTTGTGAAGCAGTGGCAAAGAGATCTCTCTATCTCCTCCTCATCTCCTCCCAGTCTATGATGGGTCAATTAAAAGAGAAGAAGGACTCGGAGGAGGCATTCAAGAAGGCACAGAAGAACTGGGCCAAACTCTACGACAGAACTAACAAGACCAAGCACGACTACCACTCTGCTTGCAAAGGAGAGAGAACAGCTCTCAACCAGGAGAAGAACGCTACTGGTGACAGTGCCATTTCGCCTGACCAGGTGAGAAAGAGTCTGGTGCACTGAACCATTGGGACCATAGGGAAATGACTGGTGGTTTGAACCACAGGTATCAGTTGCTACGGTTGGTTCATAATTAGCCTACATAGCTACTAAAGTTAGTTTCCTAATTTCCTTCAGATGCATTCTTACCTCCCTCCCTTTCTTTAGTTAGTTATTGATTAAAGAGAATATGTGATTAGTGTTACTCATATGACTACTTAGCAAAATAAGACACTTTTAGAGTGTCTGTACACTGATGAAGTGTTCCTCCTATTTACGCGATAGAGAACACATCCTATGTGACTTCTTTTACCAAGTCCTTTTCTTTGAGCTGTTGTGCAATATTTCCATGGCGGATATTTTGTGTCGGTTATTCAATTCATTCTTTTGTGTCTTCTATGAAAGCATAAATGTCTATAGTTGAATTATTCCCAATGTATTTCATATAAATATAGTTAAGAGATGTCACTTAAATACAGGTTGACTATTCTATAGCTTATTATTAATGAAGCTATTTTGAAGTGTTTTACCATAATAAGCTATTGTATTTATTTAGTATTTGGTGATTATTTTTCCTACTGCACGAGGTTTAAACGTTAAAAAAATCAACTTCTCCTCTTAGGAAGTAGATAAAAATTACTCTTTCTTTTATATTTATAATCAACTCCAAAGAACACTGTTAAGTGGGGTAAGCTATGAGTTATTGGACAGTGTCACATTTTCGATCACATTCGAGAAAAGTGGGGTAAGTTACGAATTATCGGTCAGTTTCACATCTTCGGTCATATAAGAATAAATTAATAACTGTTATTTTTTTATTTAATTGGTATCCATGATAGTTACGTGCAGGTATCATGGATACCATTTGAAATGGAATAATTATTTTTATCATATATTGTTTTCTCATATGACTGAAGATGTGAAACTGACCTGCAATTCGTAACTTACCCCTACATAATAATAAGCTATTTAACCTTTGGTAGCTAAGTACTTTCTTAAAATAGTATACATTTCTCATGATCGTAAATGTTGAACTGTGCTACAACTCGTCACTTCCCCTCACTAAATGTTACTATTCCCTTATATTGCATAGAGGCCCCTCTCCTGCATATCGTAATTCTTTTCTTTCTTTTGTGCATCTCTTTGGTTGTTCGGTACAGTGCAATACTATTAAGGTAGGCTATCAGTGTCTGTGCATGTCTCACCACTAACCTACAGTACTCGGAAACTGGGGATTAACTGCTATGGTCAATAGAGCTGTGAATGGTTACATTAGACCCATTCTAAGCTAACAGTGAAAACGCAGTGTTTTTACCGCTCAGTTCACGCCTCTTCAATTAATGACTGTTAAATGAATGTAAGGCGGTAGAAACTCTAGTATAGACTGCAAACTTGCTTTCCATTCATTTAACAGTGATTAATTGAAAAGGCGTATAGTGAGCGGCGTTTCTCTGCTAGTAGCTATAGAATGGGTCTAACTTGAATAGCGAGTCAGTACTATCTTTGAAATGTGATTGTCCTGTGTTAAACCCCCCCACTTCCCAAGTACTGTGACCTTATCCTAGTCAGTTCATTGCAATAATTAATGTTGTGAAGGAATTATCTGTAACTCTAGCTAATTAATTAATCTGAGAGTTGTTCACTAACGTTACTACCAATGCTATCTTTTTCACTCATTTTGCACTAGCTATTGTTTTTTATCTTTATTATTTGTATAGATAATTTGAAACATGTTCTATCTAACTAGTTGCAGTATTTTTGAATATTTTTGCTGGCTGAATTTATTATGTAGCTATCACTAGTTTACTCCACATCTTTAGAAAATGGCAATGCAGTTTACTATGCAATAGTACATAGTTTACAGTCCTCACTACACGCTATGTATTAGGTACTCTATTTTATCTGTTTGTGAACTAATAGCTATGTTCATAATGCTCAGTATAATGTTCATAATGCTCAGTTTAATGTTCATCTTTAGTTAAGTTGTCTTTAGTTGTTCACATCCATTCACTGAATGCTTCATTGAATGTTCCTATTACTTACTAGTTGTATCTGCATGTACCTACCTACCTATCTAATGCATCACCTCTCACTTTCACTCAGTGAGAGGTGAGAGCAGTTCTTGAAAATAACTCAAACTGCAACTAAAGTCAATAAAGTTTACATCACCGCCATTTTCTTATATTCTTTTCGGGCAACAATTATTGTCATTCTGACTATATTGTGTGACCCTGTGATATATGCAGGTATCATAGGTACCATATGCGGGTATCATGGATACCAATTGAAATAACGAGTCGAAATGTTTATATAAAGGATACCTTGTGAAAGTATCATGGATACCATTTAAAAAGTTAGATTCTGTACTTTTTCTCACCTGACTGAAGAGGTGTCCCTCCTCCACCACCTTTCTTACTTTCTCACTTGTGTTTCAGGTCAAGAAGCTACAGGAGAGAGTGTCCAAAGCTAAAGATGACGTGCAGAAGAGTAAAGAGAAGTACGAGGCAGCTCTCAAAGAAATTAACGGCAGTACTCCTAAATATGTAGAGGTGAGGAGCTGCTAACTGTCACCACTAGTGGTAGCTGCTAACTGTCACCACTAGTGGTAGCTGCTAACTGTCACCACTAGTGGTAGCTGCTAACTGTCACCACTAGTGGTAGCTGCTAACTGTCACCACTAGTGGTAGCTGCTAACTGTCACCACTAGTGGTAGCTGCTAAATGTCACCACTAGTGGTAGCTGCTAACTGTCACCACTAGTGGTAGCTGCTAACTGTCACCGTTAGTGGTAGCTGCTAACTGTCACCACTAGTGGTAGCTGCTAACTGTCACCACTAGTGGTAGCTGCTAACTGTCACCACTAGTGGTAGCTACTAACTGTCACTAGTTACTTTCGCCAAATTGCAGAAGGTTATGCTTTAGTTGAACATATTCATTTATATTCTTAATCTTGTCTATTATTCAACAACATTTATCAAACATTTACTGTATCCCTAAATAATTACAATCTATCGTTATCAATTTTTTATATATTTTCTGAATAAAAAGTAATTTTAAAAAAGTATTTAATGAATTAAATCTTAATGTAGTTTCACTCTAGCAGTACTCACCTTCTCTAATGCTCTAAATAACCAGAGTTAAGTTCTAACATCACAACTAGTCCACTAGCTCTGTACTGAGTGCTGACTCTCTCCCCCCCAGGAAATGACTCACGTGTTCGAAAAGGCTCAAGAGTGCGAGCAGAAGAGACTTCAGTTCTTCAAAGAAATGCTATTCGAGACTCATAAATGCTTAAATATTTCCGAAGACCCGAGGTAGGTTAGGTTTTACTATTAGCTGTGATTGTGGTGGCAATACAGGTAATAGTGATAGTATGAATGATAGTGGTTGCAATGATTATAGACAGTATTAATATACATATTAGTAGTGATAGTATTAGTAATAGTGGTGGCAATACAGATAGTAGTGGTAATAGTGATAGTATGAATGATAGTGGTTGCAATGATTATAGACAGTATTAATATACATATTAGTAGTGATAGTATTAGTAATAGTGGTGGCAATACAGGTAGTAGTGATAATAGTGATAGTATGAATGATAGTGGTTGCAATGATTATAGACAGTATTAATATACATATTAGTAGTGATAGTATTAGTAATAGTGGTGGCAATACAGGTAGTAGTGGTAATAGTGATAGTATGAATGATAGTGGTTGCAATGATTATAGACAGTATTAATATACATATTAGTAGTGATAGTATTAGTAATAGTGGTGGCAATACAGATAGTTGGTAATAGTGATAGTATGAATGATAGTGGTTGCAATGATTATAGACAGTATTAATATACATATTAGTAGTGATAGTATTAGTAATAGTGGTGGCAATACAGGTAGTAGTGATAATAGTGATAGTATGAATGATAGTGGTTGCAATGATTATAGACAGTATTAATATACATATTAGTAGTGATAGTATTAGTAATAGTGGTGGCAATACAGGTAGTAGTGGTAATAGTGATAGTATGAATGATAGTGGTTGCAATGATTATAGACAGTATTAATATACATATTAGTAGTGATAGTATTAGTAATAGTGGTGGCAATACAGGTAGTAGTGGTAATAGTGATAGTATGAATGATAGTGGTTGCAATGATTATAGACAGTATTAATATACATATTAGTAGTGATAGTATTAGTAATAGTGGTGGCAATACAGGTAGTAGTGATAATAGTGATAGTGTGAATGATAGTGGTTGCAATGATTATAGACAGTATTAATATACATATTAGTAGTGATAGTATTAGTAATAGTGGTGGCAATACAGGTAGTAGTGGTAATAGTGATAGTATGAATGATAGTGGTTGCAATGATTATAGACAGTATTAATATACATATTAGTAGTGATAGTATTAGTAATAGTGGTGGCAATACAGGTAGTAGTGATAATAGTGATAGTATGAATGATAGTGGTTGCAATGATTATAGACAGTATTAATATACATATTAGTAGTGATAGTATTAGTAATAGTGGTGGCAATACAGGTAGTAGTGGAAATAGTGATAGTATGAATGATAGTGGTTGCAATGATTATAGACAGTATTAATATACATATTAGTAGTGATAGTATTAGTAATAGTGGTGGCAATACAGGTAGTAGTGATAATAGTGATAGTATGAATGATAGTGGTTGCAATGATTATAGACAGTATTAATATACATATTAGTAGTGATAGTATTAGTAATAGTGGTGGCAATACAGGTAGTAGTGGAAATAGTGATAGTATGAATGATAGTGGTTGCAATGATTATAGACAGTATTAATATACATATTAGTAGTGATAGTATTAGTAATAGTGGTGGCAATACAGGTAGTAGTGGTAATAGTGATAGTATGAATGATAGTGGTTGCAATGATTATAGACAGTATTAATATACATATTAGTAGTGATAGTATTAGTAATAGTGGTGGCAATATAGAAGATGTAATATAATGTTTATTAGATTACTTCATTAAATTGAAATCTAATGATAATGTACACCGTGACAAAATAGAGCAAGCTGTATATTTTACCAGTATTTTTGCTCAAATAGACAGACATTAAATACTTTACCATTGAAATAGAAAGATTAAAAAGACACGTAGCTACCTATATTGTATTTAGTTTTTATTGTGGCTGTACGGATACCATAATCATTACTTGGTATTAGGAATCTGTTCATACCGATACCTAAATAAGTGGCCGATATAACGATTACCAATAACATCGGTACAACAATAGCTTTTAACTGTTCTGATTAAAACATTACGGTTACATTTATAAAAAGCCAATAACATTGTTACGTCAATTTGCCGTACTTCCAACTCATTCAATGGTTATTATCAATAAGTTTCTTTTTCGCAGCTTACCCCGAATATACGAAGAGTTCCAACACACTGTTTCCAATGCAGATTTTGAGAAGGATTTGAAATGGTGGAGTAACAACTACGGTGTTAACATGCCAATGAACTGGCCTACCTACGAGGTGAGTAATGCTGCAGAGTGGTGAGTAGTGCAGTAGAGTGGTGAGTGGTAAGTTGGTGATAATTACTGTCTAGGGTAAGGTACTAGTTATTGGACAGTTCTAATCTTCGATCTTACAAGAAATAAGCTTTATAATTTGAAATTTTTACTCTTCATTAGCTAATATATTTCTAATTGTATGATCGATAATGTGTCTCTGACCGATAATTCGTAACTTAGCTACCCTATAAAGTATATATTATCAGCAACAAACCTTCATTCAGTTTTTCTAGTCAGGGTAAAGCCACAGTTACCAGATGTGAATATAATACAAAGTGAAAATATCAATAGGGTGAAATGTAGGGTAAGTTACGAATTATCGGTCAGTACTACATCTTCGGACACATTAGAAAACACGATATATAAATTGTAATTAGATCGCACTGTGTAATAATAACAATTTTTATATTGTTTTAAATGACCGAAGATGTGATCATGTGAAACTGACCGATAACTCGTAACTTGCCCCACATTGGGTATTCAATTCACATCTGGTAATTGCCCCTTTTCCCTAACTAATATTCCACTATATAACTAATGCATTAGCTACATTAGTTCACTGTTATGATAGCAAGTAAGTTTCTTTTGCATGATTGGAAAGAAGCTTAGAGCAGTGAAAGCTAATGTTCTACCTCAAATAACTCCGATGTACCTAGCTAGCTAATAACATAAAGCATTCCCTAGTACGCACTGCACTCCGTCTGATACCAACAAATACTTACCGTCAAAATTAAATTGAAATCAAATAATAAACAATGAAAGTACATTTTCTAAACTAGTAACTACCATACAACCTAAGGGCATCTACCAGACACTAGTGTGTCTGGTAACGCCACTTTCCGAATACTGAGAGGTGTACCCCTACCAACCTACCTGCATTAGCTGTAAGAAGTTAGTTGTAGTAGGCGGAGTGAGTGCAGTGCAGTGCATTGCTCTTAGTGGTGCAGTGCAGGTAGAACTGTAGAGTGCAGTGGGGTGGGTTACGAGTTATTGTACTGTTACACATTGCCGAACATGAGAGGAAGATAATATTAGCATTTAACTGTTATTAACTTATTTGTATCCGTGATACCTGCCTTTTACCTCGTAATTTGCATCCGTATCCATAATAGCTGCAGGCAGCATTGGTAACTTGGTATCCGTGATACCTGCAGGTATATTGGATACCAATGCTATTAGAAAGTCAAGTGTCAATATTTTTTGTCATATGTTCGAAGATGTATAACAGTGCAATGACTCATAACGCACCCCGTTACTTAGTAGCTTGTAGTGTAGACTGTAGAGTGGTTAGTAGCTATGTAGTGTGGGTCATTTGACTCATTGTGTGGGTCATTTGACTCATTGTGTGGGTCATTTAGTAGAATGTGTGGGTCATCTCTATGAGCAATGTGCTTTGCCCTCTAATAAGTTCTCTCCATCAGTTTAAAGAGTTTCCGTAACATGCGCTAGTGTCACATTCCACATCTTAACATTCCCCCCCCCCCCCTCTCCAGATGGTAGATGTTATTATAAAAATGAACTAATCATTTGATTGACTTATGATATTTGAATGATTTGTGATTAGCACTGAATTTGGTATTAAAATCTAGTTAGCATGACCCTCCATCCTTTGTATTTAGTTATTTCTTGTTTCCAACACAATTGGTAGCATTTTTGTCTGTTACAGTATTTAAAGAGTTGTCAGTATTTATTGAAGTAACTATAGCTACATCACTTATCGTTTGATTTGGGTGTGATAATTTAAAGTCACTAAACGTTTTAAGTATAATAAAAATAATAACAGATCAATGTAAAGAAGTAGCCCTCTCCATCCATTTTATTTCGTTTAATTTGCTTCTAATGAAAAGATTATCTTTTAAAAAGAATTCTTTATCCATTTAATATGTTTAATTTTTGTTCTATTTTGTTTTTGGGTTGTTTTAGTTGTTTATTGTTACCTGAGAGTGTGCGTGTGCCCCACAGGAGTATAGCGAAGAGTTCAGGGATATATCAGGCAAGGGGCGCAAGACGGCAGGAGTCCACATACCCGATGGTGCCATCACTCTCTTGCACCAACGATCTGTAGCTGACGATCACCTGCCTCCTCCTGTAATGTTTGAACACACACTCTACCTCTTTGCTCTCACTCTCATCATTTTAAAAACACACTATCTCTATCAGTTTTCAAAGACAGGCCTATTTCGCACTGGGCGGTTTTTTCATGTCTCAGCAACAAAAATGCAGCATGAAAAACACTCAGTCTAAGCGGACTTACGAAACGCATACGTTTTTTCAGTCGTATCATCTTTTCATGAACTATTTTTTAGCTTTGGCATGAGAAAAAACGCTGATGCGAAAGGAGCCTAAAATAGAGTAGCTACCTGACATTGACTTCTTCAACCGATGGTTATCTGATGCTAAAAGATAGAGAAAAAACTGTAGTTTACGCATGCATCGAATTTTAAGATAGGGTTGGCGTTACGGAGATCGATAACCTTCAGAAAAAGCCAAAAATATTCCAAAAAATGTATTGCCTAATACAAACAGGTGTGTAGAATACACTGTGTAAATATTACAGCCATAGCTTGTCTGTAGCGCGTTCAGTGGGGGTGAAAAGTGGAGGGTTGGCCCTTCAGACCTCAGATGGGTTTTGGGAGTTGATTTGGAGTAAATAAAAATGCCCCTGCTCTCTAGGCTCCAATAGGAAATCAGTGCAGCACTGACTTTTGTACAAGAAGTCTCTCCTGAGAACTTACGCTCTGGGTTGATTGACGCTCTATAGCTCTGCCAGTTTTTGTGGTAGAGAGAAGTGGCTGTGTCCTCTTACAAATGAATTCGGTCTCGTCTCTAAGTGAAAATGTGAAGCTCATACAGCCTTGAAGTTACCCCTAAAATGATCGTTTTCTATTTTTAAAAACTCCCAGATTAAAATTATCAGATTATTATTAAAGTGAAAATTCTGAAAGACATATCGATCCCCTTAAAATAGAAATGATTCTCAAAGAAGGAAATTTGATGGTGCGAAAACTTAGACTATGAACTCGAAGATAGAATATTTTTGGTAATAATGTGTACTTACACTGAAAACTCTTAAGTTGTAGCTAATTAAACTCACCCTGTCCTAATATTCGATGCGTTTACTTCTAATTGC
This sequence comes from Caprella mutica, assembly GCA_947561585.1. Classification (NCBI taxonomy): domain Eukaryota; kingdom Metazoa; phylum Arthropoda; class Malacostraca; order Amphipoda; family Caprellidae; genus Caprella; species Caprella mutica. The sequence continues at coordinate 250,209 of CANNZV010000493.1, read as the reverse complement.
TGTTTCACTTTGTAAAATGAGATTGAGAGCAAAGTCTTAACCGATTGAGAGCAAATCAGTCGAAGAACATCAGATAAATAAAATAGTTGAAAATAGTTAAAGAAACACTCGTGCTCCTCTAACCTAAATATCATTTCAAAGCATCAATGATTTCTATTTAATTTTGCTTATGATTGCTTTTGCTTTCAATGAATTTTGTTTTTGATTTAAACTGTTTGATTTAGTTTGATCCTCGTGATTAAATGCTTTAGCCGCTTTTAAAACTGCATGGCATTGTGCAATAGTCTCCAGTTAGTTACGAGGCACTAATTCATTGCTACTTGCAGGAGTATAACCCCGACGCGCGATCAAACACCAAGAAACTCGGCAGCAAGATGGGAGGCTTCAGTCACAGTAGCAGCAACAAGACTAGTGATGGCAACGCCCCGCCTGTTAACCACGCCTCTCCAACCTCCAGCAAAGGAAGTGACAACAGACAGAGTGCTATTAGGTGAGTTAGCAAGGAGGTAGCTACAATTTGGCACAAAATCCTATGTTAAGAAGTAGCTATTGGTTCCTGCATAAGTCACTTCATATCTCGGGCGTACTAGATAGTTTTCTATGATTTATCTCTAGATAAATCATAGAAAACAATGCTTGTAGATATTTTAGAATTGGTCTGGGTACACAATCTAGAATATCTTCGAAGAGTTAATTTGTGTTTTTTTTTCAGCAATGGTGTGAGTGCAGGCGATGACGATGAGTGGGATGTGAGTGATAGAGTGGACCCTAACAAGGAGGGGGTCCCAGTGCGCGCCCTCTACGACTATGAGGGAGTGGAGGGAGATGAACTCACCTTCAAGAGTGGTGAGTGGGGAGAATTTTGCTATCTTTATTCCCCAGGGACTTCATTCTGTTTGTGGTTAAAGAAAGTGAAGTGACTGCGTTCACGGAGTAGCTTTTCTGCATTCATTTGCATTGTCACTGACTGGTAGTAGGTGACTTTTTCATGGAGCCACTTTCCTTTCTGACTGATTCTTTCAGTCCCTTGTATTTAGTTTCCTTTTAAAGTCGGTGATATGGCCTTTAGTTCTGAAGCTGACGATAAGCCCCTACTATATCAATCAATTTTGTTATCCAAAGAAACTGATTTATTTCCTATATTTTATCTTTTTAATGAGACAGTTTCTGACGAGGTAATATTTTGTTATTTTCATGACTTGAGCCACTTTCCTTTCTGACTGCTTCTTCCAGTCCCTTGTATTTAGTTTCCTCTCGATGTCAGCGATGTGGCATTTAGTTCCCGACGTTAAACCCCTACTGAAGTTTGATATTTTTCACAGGGGAAGAGTTCGAGAAGCTGGAGGATGAGGATGAGCAAGGCTGGTGCACGGGACGCAAGGACGGTCGAATAGGCCTCTATCCAGCGAACTACGTGGAGGTCATTTAATGGGTGGACTGCGTTGCAAACGTGGAAGACACAGACGTACCCTGTATCTTCTGCGGGTGCATCCTCTAGGGAGGAACTCCTTCGGCAGGAGAAAAGCCTTCTACTGTCCTAGGGGGCGGTCCTTCCAAAAGGAGGAACTCCTTCTGCAGGAGAAATGACTTCTACTGTCCTAGGGGGCGGTCCTTCCAAAAGGAGGAACTCCTTCTGCAGGAGAAATGACTTCTACTGTCCTAGGGGTGGTCCTCCTAGCCATTAATGATCGTAACCACTGGTTTTTGTTGTAGAGAACCAGTGACTAGTTTAAGTAACTGAGACATGTAATGAAGTAAATGCATATTTATTGTAGATGGATGGAGCACACTGACTGTGTAGCTGCGTCCATTGCCGTTAGACTCCGCTGTTACTCACGCTATCTCACCCTATGTAGAACTGACACACTTAGGTGCTTCTCCTTTCAATGTACCTAAAAATCTCTCTCCTCATTTTTATCTAACTGACTGTCGGTGCAAAACTACTGTAATGAGTCATCAAACTGTCTATAGGCCGAGTTCCGAGTTAACGGACGGTTCCACATTTTCGGACTGTATGAAAAAAAAATATTAATAATTCTTACTCAATTTTTGTTTTAATTGGTATCCATTATAACTGTTATTTTAATTTGAATCTATGATACCTACAAGTCTGCATGTATCATGGATACCAATTAAAACAAAGTTAAATAGTAATTATAGTTTTTTTCTTACGTGTCCGAAACTGTGTAACGGTCCTATAACTTGGAAGTTTGCTTATAGTGTTGTAGTGGCGCTTTTACCCTCTGTAGAGTAGTTTGTGTTTCTTTTACTGACTACCAATGCGTTCATTGGGATAGAGAGGGACGGTGGGGGCATCGAATGTTAATGTAGTAGGTTATATCAATTGTTGGTGTACTTGTGAACCTTTAAAGCCAAACTATGTATTGAAATTGAGTACAAACTCTGCAGACAACTCTTAACACTTCCTCTTTCTTTGGAGAACACTTGCTCTCTGTTTGGAGAGCACTTGCTCTTTCTTTGGAGAGCACTTGCTCTTTCTTTAGAGCATTCTTTTCAAGGAAGGAACACTCACAACTGACTCCATTTTTACCACTTTATCACCTTGGAACACTCCAATAAAGATGCTATCACTCATGAACAAATGTTTTTAGTTCTGATTACAATTTAAAATAAATTATTGTGAATTAGATAATTCCTGTGTTTTATATTTGTTTATCGGAGTAGGTTTTTCACTTCCCTTTAGGTCTTTTGCTGTTATTTTCTGAATAGTTTACTATTTTCTTTCCTTAATTCCTTGCAATAATTTTATGTAGCTACTGAATATATATACATATTAATTATCCCATCTGTTTATTGTTGTAGGTTATTGCACATGTATATACTTGCACTGTTCTGTATTGGTTACATTGGTGAAAAGCCAGAGTGGTGAAAAGCCAGAGTGGTGAAAAGCCAGTGTGGTGAAAAACCTCTCGCTCGATCTGTATCTTTTCTCTGTTACCAGATTTATGTATCGATATATAAGATAACTCTCTCTCACTATTATTTGCCTTCTCATTTAAAATGATTTACTGTAAAGTTTCAGATATTTAAATTCGAAATATAAGCTAATGCTATTTATCTTTTATTTTTCCTTTTTATTTGTGTTTTTTGATAGGATAGTACGAGCTAACTTATAAACTGTGACTGCCATGGTACTATTTAGATAACCATTTACTTAGTATTTTAAGAAGTTAGTAATGAAATTAGTATATCCAAATATGAAGAAATGTTGTAATTAACTGAATCAATATATCAATATTTCTAACGCTACTCTCAGTTTTAGAGGATAGCGCTAGGGTTAAACTCTTCAACTACGAGGTACTAGGTTTTACTATCACCTCTTCATTTTCCTCTTAGATTTTGTGTTAGGTAGGTTTTATTTGTCCCTTCCACCCTTTAAATGAGGTTTGTGTCCATATTGAAAAGGTAGTAGCTTTTCTTCCTCCATGACTCCTCTCTGTTTGAGCCACTTTCCTCTGTTTCTTCTATATAAGTCCCTTGTATTCCCTAGACTGATGAAACAACTCTCAATTTTATTTCTAAATATTTTATTACAATTAATTTGTACAGTTAAATGATTAGGAGAACTCTTATGTAAATACAAATCCTGTTTCTTCAACTAATTAATTACCTTAATAAATAGAATAAAATTTTAATGAATTTATGTAGTTTATTAAAATTACTAAATGCAGTTTGATGTGCAATGCAGTGAATGAATTAAGAGATGCATTGTTGTTTATTGAATTATTTGATAGCTTTTGTTTTGGCGAAATGTGAGAGTTGCTTTAGATTAGAATTGGAATTAGTTAAAGTTGCTCAAATTACTAAGTTGAGTAAACTTATTTGAGGAATGAAGTAAATGAATTTATTTGAACAGTTGTTTGTATAATTAACCTTTTCAAAATTTACTTTTGATGCTATAAGTACTGAAATATTCCAGTCTATATACAGGGTAGGCAGATGAAAGGAGGGTCTAATTCACTGGATTGAGTGAATGGTGAAGGAGAACTTAGTCATGTCACAGGAGCCTTTTCAACACTCACAAGGATTCTGAAAGTCCTGAAAAGTCAACAGTACGTACGTGACCACCGTGCTACCCAACTGAAAAAGAGAGAATTTCTCATTACAACGATATACAGTACATAACATCTAGCAAGATATATTTACTTGGAAGGTATAACTACGCCTTGATACGAGTACACAAATACGAGTGCACTTCTGTGACCCTGCAATGTTAGGTAACTTACTCTAGCTATAATATTTCTATACACTAAACAGCGGGTTAGGGACTTTTTTTCCTTGGCATTCATACACTCACAGACAACTATGGCAAAATCCTTATATACAAATAACTAGGGATGTGACATTGTGCATGTATGCAGTCCTCTGCATATATTTCAAGAGCATATAATATGCACGTGTGCATATATGCTAACCGAGGAATATGCACTTCTTGCTCAATTTTTAACATGTAAATGTCTAATCTGTGCCGTTTTCTTCTTGACCCCTGCATAGAAAACGAATTTAACTGTGGACCCAAGTATAAATAATCAAACTAATTATTCAAATTTAAAAAGTTTGTGTGTGGAATATTGAAACTATAAATGAATTAATAAATTTATATGACACTTGGTATTTAGTAAATATTTATAGTAATTGATAAATAAATGAATAAAATTATTTTAGAGAGTTGTACTACTCGAAAAATATGAAAGTTAATTGCTCGTAGGTAAGTAATTAAACACAAAATGGTTTAAATTTACCATTTAATGACTAAGCGTCGCTGCTTATAGCTGATGATCTTTAAAGGGAACCGCTGGTCTAACAAAATGGTTTATGATTTTCGAGTCATGACTAAAGTAATGAACGGAATGTGATATATGAATGGAGGATAGTTTAGAAGACTGAATTTGGCTAAAGGAAACATTTGCTCCTCTTCTTTCTTGTGATGTATTACGGGTATCTTCCCAGTACAAAAATACATTAGCAGATAATAGAAGAAGATTCACTTTAAAATCATGAAGTACATACCATTTAATAATAAAGTGAAATTGATTTACTATTAAAAAAGTCTAAATTCAAAAACAGCTTTGTTACATTTTGCTTTTAAAAGTTAAATATTTTGTAATAAAAAATAAAAAAAATATAAATCTACACCTTCGTTTTATTGTAAATTCCATTTAAACCTCCAAAGTACAATTACATTCAAAACAGATTAACTTTATTTTAATTTCGTAATTAGTTTTGAGCAAATAATATGCACACTTTATTGAATAATTTCTGACATATAAAATGCATTTTTCCAATGTACATTTTAGCCCATCATATATGCACATGGACTTTGAATATAAAATGCATTTTTCAAATATGCATTTTGGTTCCGCATATATGCACATTGACTTTTTGCATATTATATGCAGAAATAGGCATATAATATGCTGCATATCGCGTCAAAAAATATGCATATTTTATGCTGCATATTGTCACATATCTACAAATAACTATTTAACCCGCTGTTTAGTATATAGAGTCTGTAATCTGATATTGCAGGGTCACATAAGTGCGTCCGTATGTACGTATTTCACAACAAAACTGCAATTCATTTTGATATGAACCTACACAATACTCTACCATGTACTCATTATACCTAAATATCTAGGTACTACTCTCTACAGTACATAATATCTAGGTACACTCTCTACAGTACATAATATATAGGTACTACTCTCTACAGTACATAATATCTAGGTACTACTCTCTACAGTACATAATATCTAGGTACTACTCTCTACAGTACATAATATCTAGGTACTACTCTCTACAGTACATAATATCTAGGTACACTCTCTACAGTACATAATATATAGGTACTACTCTCTACAGTACATAATATCTAGGTACTACTCTCTACAGCACATAATATCTAGGTACTACTCTCTACAGCACATAATATCTAGGTACTACTCTCTACAGTACATAAAATCTAGGAACTACTCTCTACAGTACATAATATCTAGGTACTACTCTCTACAGTACATAATATCTAGGTACTACTCTCTAGAGTACATATTATCTAGGTACTACTCTCTACAGTACATAATATCTAGGTATACTCTCTACAGTACATAATATCTAGGTACTACTCTCTACAGTACATAATATCTAGGTACTACTCTCTAGAGTACATATTATCTAGGTACTACTCTCTACAGTACATAATATCTAGGTACTACTCTCTACAGTACATAATATCTAGGTACTACTCTCTACAGTACATAATATCTAGGTACTACTCTCTACAGTACATAATATCTAGGTACTACTCTCTACAGTACATAAAATCTAGGAACTACTCTCTACAGTACATAATATCTAGGTACTACTCTCTACAGTACATAATATCTAGGTACTACTCTCTAGAGTACATATTATCTAGGTACTACTCTCTACAGTACATAATATCTAGGTATACTCTCTACAGTACATAATATCTAGGTACTACTCTCTACAGTACATAATATCTAGGTACTACTGTCTAGAGTACATATTATCTAGGTACTACTCTCTACAGTACATAATATCTAGGTACTACTCTCTACAGTACATAATATCTAGGTACTACTCTCTACAGTACATAATATCTAGGTACTACTCTCTACAGTACATAATATCTAGGTACTACTCTCTACAGTACATAATATCTAGGTACTACTCTCTACAGTACATAATATCTAGGTACTACTTACCGGCATGAACACATGTGATCCAATACGAAACAATCCGAAAATGGAGAACTCAGGCATCGTTTTCAGTTCAATCAGAATTTCCTGGATCTGAAGATGTACAGTCATTCAGTAAAGTGATTAAATGAATACTTAATTATCCATTCAGAATTGGAATATAGATATTTAATCATTTTTAACTTCTGGGAACCACGTAAAACTTCTTCGTTTTCTAATTTAACTAATCTAACCGTTACGGATACACTGAGTTATTTTAATGTTTAGTATAATAAAAATATTATTAGACTGAAGTTAAATCTGAACTATAGCCAAAATTGGTCCTAAATCGGTTCAGAATATAATATAGATAAGCTCTTAGGTACAACGGAGTATTTTAAAATGGTCACCTCCTACAAAGGACAAAAAATGAACTGTTCTAAGAGTCATGAAACTCCTACAACGACCTCTTTAAATTATATTGTTTAACAAATTATTCGTCTACGAAGTATCTAGGCATACATTGACTATATTCAGAGGTGTTACAATTTACTATCAACACTTAATGTATCGTTTGTCAGATTTTAAGCATTTCCATTTTGTTACTCTCACATTTTCTTTTATTAAAGTAGTTGTGAAGAATTAAAGGAGAGGTGTAGTACTTATGTGAATTGCTATACATGGCAGGTAAACGCAAGCAGAAATTCTGTGCTGTCGAAGAGACGCAGTCACAAGTCATATCTATCTTTTGTTTCAATTTGTTTCATTGATGACCAAACACAAAATTATGAATTAGGAAATGAAATTATTTATTTTTAAAGTGTGTTTAGTTTAATTATAGATTATTAATTATGCAATGTAGGGACATCTTTTTGCATTTACTTTCATAGATATATGAAAGTGAAGTTAAAATATTACCCCTACTTCAGCGACAGTTATACCTACTTTATTATTTCGTAATTTTTATTAGTAAGTTATATAAATATTATACTATTTTCACGAAAAATTTCATTTAATGATAATCTGTGATTGTTTAACTTCACTAAGGTATCTTAGAAATGCTGTTAATGAAAACTTACAAAGTTAAAATCCCTAAAGGTTCGTTTTGCATGCAGCGATTAATGCGATCATCGCTCAGTAATCATCGCCCAGCGATTATAGTTAAACTTCAGTTCAATGCTATTCCTATGGAGCTGTTTTGCAACGAACGATTATCGCTGAACACTATTTCAATGTGTTTCTATTGCTGAGCGATCAATGCTGAGTGATGATCGCAACAATCGCTGCATGCAAAACGAACCTTAACTGAACTAATTCTCAGTCCGTACAACATCCACTAGATCGGTATAGCGACCTAGCTATGTTTCAGGTACATAAATTGTGCATAGTACGAGCTTTGCCTGTATCTCATTAAAGATATAAGGGTATCATCACAGAAAAAAACTTTGATGTTGATAATTTCATAAAACTCAATAGTATCTAATTGTTAATTTTTTTCTATTAGTGCAGAATATATAAAACTTATCACAGTTGTTCTTTATTAATGTCACTCACGATCATTTTTGGCTCTTTGTGAGACAAACGATTCTTTAGTTTCTTCTGGTGGTACTTGGCATCTTCAATCTGCGACATGGGAATTATAAAATAGTTTTCACATTATGGGAAATATCAGTCTTATAGTAAACATATCAGTTCATCTTATTGTGAAAATAATGTCTTATTAGATGTATAAAACTAGATATTGGTATTAAAAATAGTTGTGAAACACTGAAGAATTCATAAGTATTAATTGAGTTAACCAATAGTGTCCTGTAAAAATATTTCCTAAGGCCGCGCACACCAACAGAGAGATTGCAAGATTGAACTGGGTGAGACGGTAATACCGTAATACTATCTAGTACGCACACTGAAAGAGAGATAGCAAGAAAGATTGCAAGATAGTCAAAGATAGAAATCACCTCTCATATGACTTCTCGACAATCTTTCTTCATGTTGAGCACTTCAGGCCGCGTTCAAGCCAAAAGAAAGATAGTATCCACACCCACGCACACGAAAAGAGAATATTCAGCTTGTGACATTGGTGCCACATCCATAGCCTGATGTAACACCTTTCCGTGTGAAATCTGACATCACACTGAAAGTCTGAAGTACTCAACTTGAAGAAAAATTGGCGAGATGTAATCTGAGAGACGAGCTCTACCTTTGACTATCTTGCAATCTTTCTTTCTCTTTTGAACTCTCTTTCAGTGTGTGCACTAAATAGCATTACCATGTTACCCTGTTCAATCTTGCAATCCATCTTGCTATCTCTTTTTCAGTGTGTGCACTAGATAGTATTACCGTGTTTCCCAGTTCAATCTTGCAGTCTTTCTTACTATCTCTCTTTTAGTGTGCGCGCATGCCTAAAAGTAACAAACTGTTGTCATTGCGGTCGTCATTGCAATTTAATCTGGATGTACCAAACGAAGTTCTTATTATTAAGTGCACTCACCCATTCCATCAAAAGAGTAGGCGAGCAGTACAACACTATCAAGCGAATTGAACTATTGGCCAGAAAAGTAATTGTATCACCGATTCTTTCCGGGAAGATTAGTATGTACGATATCGAGAAGATCATTTCACCCATGTCCATCACCACAGTAAGAAAAATCATAGGCAAAACACTCTGCCATATCTTCTCAAGAATCTTCTTTGATTTAACAACTGCTGTATAGAGTTTCAGGAGATCATCAATTGTGACTTCGTTCTTGCAGTTTTCAAGATGTCCATTCATGAAGTGAATGAGAAGGTACAGGCTACCTTCGAAATATAGTATTATGATAGACATCTTGTAGTTCAGTTGTGTGAAATTCATAACATTGATAACGTTGAAGAAAATAGTTTCGAGAGATATTCTGTAGCAGAGTGAGAATAGGACGGTGATGTGTCCGGACAGAAGAAGTATTACCCACATCTTTTTCACTGTCATAGTATGCTCACCACCTTCTTTGTACGATATCCTTAGTATGCTGTTGAAAAGAGACACCACCTTCTTATGATTTCGAAACAGGAAGATAATGGAATAAATACTGATGATACTGTTGCTGATATGTATATATAATCTGACGATATCAATCGTCGTACCTTTTGGCATCTCCAAGTAGCCGGAAACTATATAGGACATCAGCATGCAAGCAGTAAAAAGTCCAAAGATGTAATGTAAGTAAACCATAGGCTGTACACATCTCAGTAGAAGACGCTTTTCTCTTCTCACCACATAGTATGGAAAGGCGCAGAAAATCATTAAAATGGTCACAACATGTTGTACCATTCTGAACATTTTGAAAAGATAATTTATACCAGAAGCGAAAGGAACCCAAGTACTATCGAGAAAGAATTCCCGTGTGTGAATGATTGGTAAAGCAGTGGCTTATATTTGTCCTATTGATTCATTAAGTGGCTTACCTTTGCTTTCATTGTTATAATATTTGTATTGCAGCAATCTTCAATGTTGCTCTATGAATTATATACCTTCTTTGTTATTGTTTGCCACGTTCTTAACTGAATGATTTATAGCTTTGATGAGAATGAGTAATAATTTAGAAAGAGAAATGATTAATTTAATCTGGAGGTAGGGAATGGAATAGCTTTTATGCATTCATGAGCCTGTCACCATACGTGGTTGATTATTCAAAACATTTTAAATTTTACAATCATGAGAATCCTTATCATAGTGGCCGAAAATTTCGGTCTGGAAAACTCGGTCTCGGAATTGTAAATTGCCTCAACATGAATGGCCGTTATGTAGTTTGTTGTGTCCGCTAGTTTTTTGGAGTGCACACTTCATGATTATTTAATAACCTGGCAGGGGTATTCGGCTCCCCGATACATCTAATTTATAAGTTTTATTTATACCTGAGACCGAATATTCCAAGACCGAATTTTCAGCTTAAATCTCATGTTAAAAGTCAAAACATGTCAAAATTACTAATGTTGCGTATCATTTTACAACTGTTAATTATGTTATCCGCTTTTAATAAATAAACTACACATTTAAGTATGTATTATTTCAACTTTTTCTATTATTGTTCTTTAATAGCATCATTATAAAATGAGGTCGAAATTTCCGAGACCTAGTTTTCTCTAGTTTTCCTAGAGTCCTCCATGTAATCTTCCTTATAACGTTTTCAGTTTGACATTACCTGCACCTATATTTTGTCTTACTAAGCTTTCATATTTCATATAATGCTAGTCATAGATATTCATTGCTTATACATAATTATTTCAGTGGGACCATTTAATATTTATTCGAATACAAACAATTGCGTAGTTTATGGCTTGAGTTATGAAGGCAATGTGTACTTTAACATATTTACACGATTAAACTAATTCACCATCAATGATTATTAATGTGAATATTGCAATAGAATAGTGACCAAACTTATCATAGTTCAGAGTTATTTTCTATTCGATTTACTGATCATTTAATTATACATTAGGTACAGTGTACATTATTTGAAATATTAAAAACTATACGGTTAATAATGTTTTCGTATAAAGGAAAAATATTTTGCCTTTCAAAAAAAGATGATTGAAAACCTATTCAATATAATTAAGTGACTAATATATTTTTTCATTTTGTTTTCAAATAATTCTTTTTTAAATAATCAATGAAACAAATTTCCAATAACCTGAATCGTGCATCTTTAAAAGGACTATCAAATACATAATGAATACAAATTTTATACTAACTATAAATGAATAAACAATTTTTAAATGTTACAAGATAATTTCAATCTCGAACTAAAAATGACTTTTAGTGAACTAACTCCCCAAATTACCAAAGAACAGTACATCATTATGTGCAAAAAAGGCAACTTGTTCAGTTTTATCGTTTGTGCAAATAATAAATGAGTTTGAAGTGAGTGATTAAAGTTTTCTTTTTAGGGCTTACTCGCGAAGACTTACTATAAGACCAACTCTGTTGACAGATACACTCGCCCTAAAAGTTTATATACACTTCATACGGGCTTGAATGATAATGAAATAACTGATTTTACTCTGTTTGTTTTTTCTCGTTTTGTAAACGTCTTTTTTTTACGTTCAATGAAGATGCTTCAGATGTTTGAACTTGCTATAGTCAGTCAGTAAGAAAAACTTGGATTATAATTCACCGAAAATCTTTTCTAAATAAGGAAATTAGGAATTTAAGATATATAGCATTCTTCTAACTAAAACACATATAATGTAACTCGTCATTTTAATTTGTCTCTACGATCTTTGCATGCAATTACCAATTCTAAAATTGAGTTAAAAATCTTAATAATATGTTTTGATATCAAATTTCAAAAAGAAACATTCCTCTTTAATTTCAAATTGATTTGGTTTATTTATCTTTTCCAGTTCTCTTATAGTAACTGTTTAATACTAATTGGACTGACAAAATTTAAGAAGATTCTTTACACAATGATATTCAGGAAACCAGCGGCTCGAATTATATGATTTTCTTGTCAGTTAATAGCTTTTATCATATAAATGTACTGTGCTAAATTTTATTCACCCAAGATTGATATGAATTGTGTTATTATATTGAATGCATTCGGTTTGTTGAGCTGAGATTCCACAGTCAGTCTTTTAATGGTTAACACTGTGAAGTAACTCATTGTCCATCTTGTACAAGATAATCTCTCCAAAAGTGAACATTAGGAACAACAGCGCACCAAGTAGAGGGTCCTGAGGAAGTCCTAGCGCCTCATCTCGCGCCTAATTAATTTAGTTGGGAGGTGTTAATCTGTGCTTAGCATCATAATAAAACACTTTTATTCTGCAACACCAAACTTTGATTAAAAAACTATTCGACGCTTTGGGAGGAAATGTCGTCAGGAGAGTGTATGATAATGAATGGGGGAGAATGAATGAGTGAATGGAGGAGTATAATGAATGAGAGGCGGAAATGAATGAATGAATGAATGAGTGAATGAATGAGTAATATCCAATGAATATGATGTAAAATTATTACCGAAATAAAAACTATGCATGAAATTGAATGGATAGATATATTGAATATACTGTAAACATAGGGTACCCTACACGTTTTCTATGAGTTACGCTATCAAAGAAAACGATTAGTCTTTAAGGGGTACTGCATCAGTACTGAAAAAATACGAGTCAAATTGACTCAAAATTTGAGTCAAAACCTACTCATCCTAACATTTTACTCAAAAACAAGAGTCATATTGACTCATAATTCATAGTCAGACTGACTCAGGTAGAGTCAATCGAGAACAAAGACTCCAATATTGCAGTTTTGAAGTCTTGACTCGAGCGATGAGTCAGGCTGACTCGCTATTTTTTAAATTTTGTTCTTTTTAAGTGACTTAATTGACAGTTGTTTTAACGTTGCAATAAACCACTTTAATTTTATTTAAATAACTTTAGTAGTTACTATTAACTGATAAATAAACACTAGATGAAATATCTTGAAATATAATTAAAGTGGCCAAAGACTTATTAGTTTATTACGATGAGAATTCAATCGATAGAACACATCAAAACGGAAATAATTAATTTAGATAATGAATTTGAATTAATTTCATGATTGCTAAAATTGGAAAATAGGTTGCACTGAATATAATACATATAGGCTAAGTTCTTAATTATCGGTCAGTTTCCCATTTCCGGTCGTTCATGTCCGACGATACACTGGAAATGTTCAAAATTTATGATAATTACGATTGTATTTTGTAGTAGATAGATAATCATTTTATTATTTATCAATTATTATCAACAGGTGATGATAATTTCGACTGGGATTAGTTTGGTTACAAAAGTTTAGTTAGAAACTTTGAAATTCACTCATATAATTCATTGAAAAGAAATATAACTTTTTAATATTTTTTAATTATAAAGTAACCCAAGCAACACAAGTTAATGGGCCCATGTGGGCACTAGGTGGACAAATCATATTGGTACTGTGAGTTGTTTTGAAAAATGGTCAACATGGTTACAGCATGGACTGTTATGTTGAAACCATCTTGGCTCTATATGTTGCCAATATGTTAGTCAAGTTACAGCCATATAATGTTGATAGGTTATATAGTAATCAGATTGGGCCAATATGACAATTCAATGGGATGGATTAGCCACATTGAACCAACCAACCAACCTAATGTTTTTTGAGCACTGGATGGTTATATAATTTGCTATTTACTTCATTTTTGAAAGAAAATAAATCTATTGGGAAAATTGAATTCATTGAAAAAAAAATTATTGAGAAAATAATAAATTTCTATATTTTCTAATTAGAAAGTGAGAAAAGTTTTTAGTTGACAGCTTTTCATTTCAGTGCTAATGACTGATGGTTTTGCCTCTTTTCAGTCCCTTTAACTCACCACAGTGTGGGTGTACCACAAGGCACCAGGTCCACACCGCAAAGAGGGGGGAAGAGAAGATGTGGATTTGAACAGATAATTGACGGTGGGGAAAATAAGGGGAAAATAAGGTGAAAATAAGGGGAAAATAAGGGGAAAATAAGGTGAAAATAAGGGGAAAATAAGGGGAAAAGAAGGTGAAAATAAGGTCTAAATAAATTCTATTGATAGGAAAAATGATAAGAAAAATCTTCTCTTTACAAACATTATAAATATTTAATACTATAGAATCTTCAAAATGTTACCAATAAAAGTTCACTAATGGTATAATATGCAGCAATTAATTTTATTATGCAGAAATTCTTGTCAATTGGGGCATTCAAAGTAAATCATCACCTATACTTTTTAAAAGTTAAAAACAAAATAGTCGAAATATTATGTATATTTAAAAATTATTAATTCAGGTGATTATTTTTTTAAAATACATTATCTAGGTATTTATGGCAGTGTTAAATATTTAACAAAATTTCTTCTTATTTCAGATGTATTTTTTGTTTAGATTGAACCTAATCCTATTTGATGAAGTTTTGTTGTCTACGAGGTTTATCCTTTGTTAACTGTTATTGTATCTTTAATTACATTTCTATTATTTGACCTCTGACCTCATTCCAATTGTTCTCCCAAACCCCTAACTATAGTTACGTTACAGTTCCTGTAAATGGAAATGTAGAAACCCTGACGAAAGAATGACCTCCTTTAAGGTACCTACCATTAATAAATACCTAGAAACATCAGGTTTATTTGTTCATTATAATTGATGTACTATCAGAGAAAAGAGTCTCCGCATGTTGCTTATTTCACAATCACAGTTTTCTAATTTCCTCTCATTTTCACATCTTACAAATTCATCACCGTGTAACTGTACTCAGACCAATTTTAAAATATCTACAAACATTACAATTAGTAAAGTTTCTTTTGGAAGTATAATATTATTAAACTGTCGAAAATAATTTTGGACACACTGTTATTTGACTGTAGATGAATAATTAACATAAGGTAATTAATAAGCTACCACTATTAAGTATATGGACTTAACAGCATCAGGTTATTTATCATTATAATTAATGTACTTCATTAACAAACACAAAACAAAATAAATTATCAGCACATCGTCTATCAACCAATTCACCCCTACATCCGGACTACAACCAAGGTATCAGTTGGTTGTCTTAGCGTGTACCCTGTGGTTGACATGGTTAATACACCGGGTAGACGTGTAATAAAACTAACCAGTGCTGATCATAGGAAGAGGCTAGTACTTTATTACTGTGGTCTCACTTGAGGTTTCGAACACCACTTTGGAATAGGAACAAAATGACAATATAGTTAATGATCTATAGTGAATATAGGTAATGCTCTATAGTGAATATAGGTAATGATCTATAGTGAATATAGTTAATGATCTATAGTGAATATAGGTAATGATCTATAGTGAATATAGTGAAGCATTTTACCGCCTCTTAATGAACCTATACATTGAAAAGATTTTAAAAAATAAAAGTGATCGAAGGTCCACGATTTGGGTCAGATATTCTCTAGTGTAAAACATTTTCTCAAATTTATCGAAGAAGAACATAAGAAAAACTATTTACAGGACTTCAAAGGGGCATTTCAGTCAATTTCTGTTTTCATAATATTAATGTTGAACGATCACTTAGTAAGAATAAAGCATTGTTGTAGATTTAAACGGTTGAAAAAAATATAATAAGCGATATATATCCTATTTTATAAATTCGATTTAGTTACTGCGTCCTCCTACAGATGGCGCCACCACTCTGTACAATTTGTTTACATTTTACAGCTGATAACATGTGAACAATTTTTCTATCATCAGTATTAACAGGTAATTTATGAAGAGATGGTTTTCTTTTCAAATCTAAATCTAATTGTCTCTAAGGACAGTTTTCAATTTCACAAATTCTTTTCACCATTTTCATAAGTTAATAACCGATTCAAGTCTGGGACTGGTTATCATTTTGTTTACGTACTACAATGATTAGTTACGCGGTCCACCGCAGTCCACAGATGGCGCCACTAATTTACAATATACTTTTTATATAAACATTTCTAAAATCAACGAATATTTTAATGTTACATAAATAAATATACTAAATCGATTTAGGACCAATTTGGCGATAGTTTGATTTTGACTGAAGTGCCCCTTTAAACCTCTTTTACTGATCAAGAGGTCACTATAAGATCTAAGTTATAGATCACTCATCAAGAGGTCACTATAAGATCTAAGTTATAGATCACTCATCAAGAGGTCACTATAAGATCTAAGTTATAGATCACTCATCAATAGGTCACTATAGATCTAAGTTATAGATCACTCATCAATAGGTCACTATAAGATCTAAGTTATAGATCACTCATCAATAGGTCACTATAAGATCAAAGTTATAGATCACTCATCAATAGGTCACTATAAGATCAAAGTTATAGATCACTGATCAAGAGGTCACTATAAGATCTAAGTTATAGATCACTCATCAAGAGGTCACTATAAGATCTAAGTTATAGATCACTGATCAAGAGGTCACTATAAGATCTAAGTTATAGATCACTCATCAAGAGGTCACTATAAGATCTAAGTTATAGATCACTGATCAAGAGGTCACTATAAGATCAAAGTTATAGATCACTCATCAAGAGGTCACTATAAGATCTAAGTTATAGATCACTGATCAAGAGGTCACTATAAGATCTAAGTTATAGATCACTCATCAAGAGGTCACTATAAGATCTAAGTTATAGATCACTCATCAAGAGGTCACTATAAGATCTAAGTTATAGATCACTGATCAAGAGGTCACTATAAGATCTAAGTTATAGATCACTGATCAAGAGGTCACTATAAGATCTAAGTTATAGATCACTGATCAAGAGGTCACTATAAGATCTAAGTTATAGATCACTGATCAAGAGGTCACTATAAGATCTAAGTTATAGATCACTCATCAAGAGGTCACTATAAGATCAAAGTTATAGATCACTCATCAAGAGGTCACTATAAGATCTAAGTTATAGATCACTCATCAAGAGGTCACTATAAGATCTAAGTTATAGATCACTCATCAAGAGGTCACTATAAGATCTAAGTTATAGATCACTCATCAAGAGGTCACTATAAGATCTAAGTTATAGATCACTCATCAAGAGGTCACTATAAGATCTAAGTTATAGATCCTGATCTTCTCGCCTCTACTAAAAGTCTCTCGAGTTATTTTCAAAGGGCTGAAGACTTTGAAATTAAGTCCCACTCCTCTAAAGTTACTCAAAATATTTTAATCGAATGAAGCAAGTGCGAGAGAATGTATCGGGGCCGTATCTTACGCTACACCGTAGGGACTGTATCGACTATATTTAGATACCTTGAACTACTACCATTTTAACATATCGAAATAAAAACTGACATCTATTCCATTATGTTTAATTAATTATTTAAACTTTCGTTTAAGGAAAAATTGGCCAATCTCAAAAAAAGTCGTATATTAATTGACTATATTCTACCTACTATTTTAATGGTTTCAATTCACTAAACCATTTACCTACAATCTACTATAACATCTTTACCATAACTAACTAAATTCTGACATTATTTACAGCATTGTAGGGAGGGTAAGGACTTGTGCGTACAAGGCAGTGGGTAAAAATAATCCTTATTTTTGATCATCCAAAAAAGAGCGAGTGTCAAATAATTAGGAATTTCATTAGAGAATTTTGAAGAGACTTCATTCGATTATTGGGACACAGAAGAAGGTGCTATGGAGAAAGAAGAAGGTGCTATGGAGAAAGAAGAAGGTGCTATGGAGAAAGAAGAAGGTGCTATGGAGAAAGAAGAAGGTGCTATAGAGAAAGAAGAAGGTGCTATGGAGAAAGAAGAAGATGCTATAGTGACAGAGAAGAAGGTGCTATGGTGAAAGAAGAAGGTGCTATGGAGAAAGAAGAAGGTGCTATGGAGAAAGAAGAAGGTGCTATAGAGAAAGAAGAAGGTGCTATAGAGAAAGAAGAAGGTGCTATAGAGAAAGAAGAAGGTGCTATGGAGAAAGAAGAAGGTGCTATGGAGAAAGAAGAAGGTGCTATGGAGAAAGAAGAAGGTGCTATAGAGAAAGAAGAAGGTGCTATAGAGAAAGAAGAAGGTGCTATAGAGAAAGAAGAAGGTGCTATAGAGTAAGAAGAAGGTGCTATAGAGAAAGAAGAAGGTGCTATGGAGAAAGAAGAAGGTGCTATAGAGAAAGAAGAAGGTGCTATGGTGACAGAATATACGTAACTATGTACTATAAGTTAAATATATACTAGGTATCATATCTGTTCAATAATCATAACTATGTAAATACTATAAGTTAAATATACAATATACAGGGTGTTTTATCTTAGTATTGCACATTCTAATTTTAATAACTTCCAAATTATTTCGATTTCAAATCGGTTGGTTTTCAATCAGTCTTAGTATTTTAGTATTTTGGTTTATTTATTATATTTCAGTTTGGCAGACATTGTTTTGGATGACTAAATTTAGACAGGTCTGTAATTAATCCATATTGTTATGGACCATTTGCAAGGCTAATTCTGCAGATGATAGATAGATTTCGTTCTTCATTTCATTGATATCCCTTCCCTGGATTGAGTGTTCTTCATCAGGATTTTAGGAAATTTCAGTCTCAGAAAACTCTGTCTCAGTTTATATCGTGTAATTGAAAAAACAATAATAGAAAGAGTTGAAATTATGGTTACTAAAATGTGTAGTTTATTTATTAAAAGTGGATAACATCATTAACTGTTGTAAAATGATACATAACATTAGTAATTTTGACATTTCTTTAACATGGGATTTGAACGGAATATTCGGTGTCTTATATTCGTTCTCAGGTCTAGATAAGACTTATGAATTAGAACCCCCCTGCAAGGTTTTTAAACAATCATATTTTGTGCAGTACAACATACTAGCGGATACAGCAAACTACTTAACTGTCATTTATGTAGAGAGGTCATTTATAATTCTGAGGCTGAAATTTTCGAGACAGAAATTTTCAAGACAGAAATTTTCGAGACAGAAAAATCCGGCCACCCTTCATCAGAAAACTTTGGCTGCTGAAGGTAATCCTGCGAATGCAAAATTCAGTCTAACACTTCTGCACCAAGTACCGTTCTTGCTGCAGTCTTAACATCTCTTACAATTACCAGAGAGACGTATATTATAAATAAAATTGAAGTCTTGAGATTGTTTTAATACCTACCGAATTCAAATGTAAACAATTTCAAGGAAGTGATTAAATTTAGAATGTGGAACAATACCTACGATATAACTTTTAAACTATAAATCGTATTTTGTAATTCTTTGCTTATCATTAATCATAATTCATTCTAAAGCTCAGGTACTGTATATACATAACTAGGTACTACCAGTTAGATATACATAACTAGGTACTACCAGTTAGATGTCCATAACTAGGTACTATCATTCAGATATACATAACTAGGTACTATCATTCAGATATCAGCCAGAAATACCTTAGCGTCTGTTAGGCCTAAGAAGAAAGAAAGGAAGAGTTTTTGGCAAATTGAAAAGACGTGTTCCGCCTTTCAGGGAAATATTATTGAACTAATGCACTTACGGGGATATTTGCCTTAAATGAAGCGTGAGAAATGCACTGCATTCAGATGTGCATTGGTGAGAGAGAGATAGGGTGAGAGAAGAGATAGGAGAGATAGGGTGAAAGAAGAGATAGGAGAGATAGGGTGAAAGAAGAGATAGGAGATATAGGGTGACAGATATAGATAGGGTGAGAGATATAGATAGGATGATCGGTGTTAATTCTTATAGTCTACATCTCACTCTGTCTGTCTGTCACTAAATGGATTGATGTAAATAAAAGAAACACAAAATGAAAGAAAAAACTAATAATTTTCAGCAGTATCACTGATACGAGTCACACTAATATTAATAATTTTTATGTACTGCAAGTACTCACTTGCATTTTTGTGTAATCTAAACCCATTATATTGATCTAATTTGAAATGAATGAACAACAGGTACTGTTGTAGTGTAGTTAACATTATTAATTACTAGTACAGTACCTGTTATTGAATCTAAATTATATTCGAATGCAAGTAAGTATTATCGATAAACATATTCTGATTAAACAAAAAAATCTCTCAAAAGCCAAAATATAAATTATTTTTAAATAATTAGTGTCAGTATTATTGTAGCCCGTAGTCATGATACTGCAGCAAATTATTAGTTTTCCTTTTCTATTGCTGTTTCTTTGATTTTTCTCTTATTTACACCAACTTTATGAGGCGCTGTTGATAGAATGACTGTTAAACCCATTTAGTGACACACGGACGGACAGACGACCCGCTGGCTCTTATTTATGTATAGTATAGATATCATTGTCATTAAAAGAGACAGTTTTGTTATTAATTAAAGATTTGATTTAATAAGGTAAGGATTTATTCCTTCTCAACAAAATGGCGTATTTCTTATATCACTATAGTGTTTTATTCCTAGCCATGAAACATAGGAATGACAGGCATGTTATTGTGATTGGAAAGGTTGCTGACAATTGATAGGTTATTTAGATATTTAGACGATAATGCGTGTTAATTTATTCGTTTTTGATGCAAATTCAGAAGAGCAAAAAAAATATTTAAATAATAAAATGGTTTTAGATATTGATGAATGATTTTGATTTTAACCTATTTCTAATTCTCTCGACTAAATACTGATGGAAAAGTCGAATAACATAGTTATGGATAATGAAATAAAATGTCAGTTTGTAGAATTATTTATTAAATATTTTCTATACACGCTATCTACACTATAGACTGTGCTATATACACTATACACTGTGCACTATACACTGTGCTATATACAGTTATAAACTGTGCACTATACAGTTATACACTGTGCACTATACACTGTGCACTATACACTGTGCACTATACACTGTGCACTATACAGTTATACACTGTACACTATACACTGTGCACTATACACTGTACACTATACACTGTGCACTATACACTGTGCACTATACACTGTGCACTATACACTGTGCACTATACAGTTATACACTGTACACTATACACTGTGCACTATACACTGTGCACTATACAGTTATACACTGTACACTATACACTGTGCACTATACACTGTGCACTATACACTGTGCACTATACACTGTGCACTATACACTGTGCACTATACAGTTATACACTGTACACTATACACTGTGCACTATACACTGTGCACTATACACTGTGCACTATACACTGTGCACTATACACTGTGCACTATACAGTTATACACTGTACACTATACACTGTGCACTATACACTGTGCACTATACAGTTATACACTGTACACTATACACTGTGCACTATACACTGTGCACTATACACTGTGCACTATACACTGTGCACTATACAGTTATACACTGTACACTATACACTGTGCACTATACACTGTGCACTATACACTGTGCACTATACAGTTATACACTGTACACTATACACTGTGCACTATACACTGTGCACTATACACTGTGCACTATACAGTTATACACTGTGCACTATACACTGTGCACTATACACTGTGCACTATACAGTTATACACTGTGCACTATACACTGTGCACTATACACTGTGCACTATACACTGTGCACTATACAGTTATACACTGTGCACTATACAGTTATACACTGTGCACTATACAGTTATACACTGTGCACTATACAGTTATACACTGTACACTATACACTGTGCACTATACACTGTGCACTATACACTGTACACTATACACTGTGCACTATACAGTTATACACTGTGCACTATACACTGTGCACTATACACTGTGCACTATACAGTTATACACTGTACACTATACACTGTGCACTATACACTGTGCACTATACACTGTGCACTATACAGTTATACACTGTGCACTATACACTGTACACTATACACTGTGCACTATACAGTTATACACTGTGCACTATACAGTTATACACTGTACACTATACACTGTGCACTATACAGTTATACACTGTACACTATACACTGTGCACTATACAGTTATACACTGTGCACTATACAGTTATACACTGTACACTATACACTGTGCACTATACAGTTATACACTGTACACTATACACTGTGCACTATACACTGTGCACTATACACTGTGCACTATACACTGTACACTATACACTGTGCACTATACAGTTATACACTGTGCACTATACACTGTACACTATACACTGTGCACTATACAGTTATACACTGTGCACTATACAGTTATACACTGTACACTATACACTGTGCACTATACACTGTGCACTATACACTGTGCACTATACAGTTATACACTGTGCACTATACACTGTACACTATACACTGTGCACTATACAGTTATACACTGTGCACTATACACTGTGCACTATACACTGTGCACTATACACTGTGCACTATACAGTTATACACTGTACACTATACACTGTGCACTATACACTGTGCACTATACACTGTGCACTATACACTGTGCACTATACAGTTATACACTGTGCACTATACACTGTGCACTATACACTGTGCACTATACACTGTGCACTATACAGTTATACACTGTACACTATACACTGTGCACTATACACTGTACACTATACACTGTGCACTATACACTGTGCACTATACACTGTGCACTATACAGTTATACACTGTGCACTATACACTGTACACTATACACTGTGCACTATACAGTTATACACTGTGCACTATACACTGTGCACTATACACTGTGCACTATACACTGTGCACTATACAGTTATACACTGTGCACTATACATGTCTAGAGAGGTAAACGATATATCTACACTGTAAACATCTAGCGTATACATTGTTCTATCTAAGCTGTACAGTGCTTAAAGTACATGATATATGTAAATACACTGTTCACTAATAACGGCACACTGTACTATCTACACTGTGCAATACTATAGCGGCACACTGTACTATCTACACTGTGCAATACTATAGCGGCACACTGTACTATCTACACTGTGCAATACTATAGCGGCACACTGTACTATCTACACTGTGCAATACTATAGCGGCACACTGTACTATCTACACTGTGCAATACTATAGCGGCACACTGTACTATCTACACTGTGCAATACTATAGCGGCACACTGTACTATCTACACTGTGCAATACTATAGCGGCACACTAAATATCTACACTATTTGTATTTACAGTTAGTCATGAGTTTCCCAAAGAAACAATATGAATTTAATATATTTACATGGTAGCAATTATAATAAGAAATATAAATTATTTCTTATTAATCTTCTATACTTCAAATGTAATATTCATAGTTATTATATATATATTGCACATGGCTACGTCAACATCTACCAGTATAGCTGAGATGAAATATGAACTAGTTAGGTAGTTAGTAAATTAAATGGAACTATAAAACATAAGGTAAAGTTCCAATTACGAGATGTGAATTATGTATAGGATATTAAATTCATTAGGATATTATTTACAGAATAATTAATATATTTTAATGCGTATTTTAATGTATAACCTATTGTAATTTTGATCTGGTATATAATGCACATCTGGTGATTTGAACTGTACCGCCAAATACTTAGTCAGTAAATGTCTCTACTGATAATTCATATTTGTTTCGATTTTCATTTTTTGAAAATTCAATGTTTTTGAAAAGTTGAAAGCGAAACAGTTTCCAGAAGATTTCGAATTGTTATAGGATTATTTCTTTTGTTACTTTGTTCACAACAACCAGTCATTAGTAAGAGAAACATTTCACTGAGGCTAAATCGCGTAAACAACATTAGAGGCAGATGTGACCACAAAAAGGTACAAAGGAACATCCTTACTAAGGACAAACTATCTAGTCCTTATCTAAGGATAAACTATCTAGTCCTTATCTAAGGATAAACTATCTAGTCCTTATCTAAGGATAAACTATCTAGTCCTTATCTAAGGATAAACTATCTAGTCCTTATCTAAGGATAAACTATCTAGTCCTTATCTAAGGATAAACTATCTAGTCCTTATCTAAGGATAAACTATCTAGTCCTTATCTAAGGATAAACTATCTAGTCCTTATCTAAGGATAAACTATATAGTCCTTATCTAAGGATAAACTATCTAGTCCTTATCTAAGGATAAACTATCTAGTCCTTATCTAAGGAATGGCTCAGCTATGACAAACATTAATTATTAGTGTTTTTGATGAAAAAAAGTAGTTGTTTTGAAAACAATTATTTTTCATCAAGAAATAAGAAAATTTGCTGCTCTTACCCAGGCAACAAAGATTTGCTCCTGGGATATTAAGGGAATATTCCAATGAAGAGAGATTTGTTCCTGGGATATTCCCTTAATATCCCAGGAATAAATCTATATTGCCAGGGTATAACCAGCTGGGTAAAATAAAATCCTCAGAACTATATTAACGGTAAATATTGATGGTATTTTATCGTAAAACATCAGAATAAAGACATTATCGCGAATATCCGACGATAGACACTCAAGGGTCGTACACACGTAGGGTTTTTTAAGTCTTTCCACCAGACTTTTTGCTAAGCTCCTCCTACTTTTTACACGAGAATATAAGAAAAAACGATTTAATTATTATTTATTTCAGTTGGTATCCATGATACCTGCAGGTATCATGGATATAATACTTAGATAGTTTTTTCTTATATTCTCGTGTAAAAAGTAGGAGGAGCTTAGCAAAAAGTCTGGTGGAAAGACTTGAAAAACCCTGCGTGTGCACGGCCCCTAAGTGTCTCTAATTCATGACAACTTATGAATGAATTTACTTCGAAAGATTCATAGTCATGAATAAATGATATTTGGTCATTGATGAATGATCACCGATCAAAGTCCGACGATCGCGTTTGAAATTTCCTACTGGGAATATCCAAGGCAAGAAGGATTTATTCCTGGGATATTAAGGGAAAATCCCAGGAATAAATCCTTCTTGCAAATGAATTTTTTTTAAATTATAATGTGTCCTATTGTTTTGATTTCAAATTTAGGTACAGATTCTATCAATTCTTTAACTAGTTTTTAGTTAAATTACTCCCTAAAAAGAATATTTGTAATAACATTTTAATACATAGTACCCATATCACAACATTCGTATTGAAACAGAATTACATTAACATTTAACGATCAGTTGCCGCACATATTTACAAAATAAAGTTTCTGTAGCCAGTTTGTAAAAGGTGGTAATGTTAGCTAATACGGTCTCCAGACTTTAGAATTTGTATTCCTGGTAGATGGCACTATTCTGACAGGCTTGAAGTTACTGTTGTGCTGCCCTGCCAGCAGCTTGCTGTCAGATGCTGACTGCTGAAAGAGTATCTTGCTGTCACCTGCTGACAGCGAATCAGCATCTAACTTTTCTTTTTTCACGACAATTTTGCTGAAACTATCCTTTGACTTAGAACTATCACTATCGTTATTAACCTCTCTATCACTGGTAGATGGGCTTTTGATGGTGTTAGACGTGTCAGGACCACTGGTCTCCCTATTACCGTCAGACAAACTGTCAGGAGATTGCGGACTACTGCTGGAATCTACTGCAGACAGTTGCAGGGCTCGGCTAGACCCCTGACTGAAGAAGCCATTGCGACTGTGGGGGGAACTGAAGGCGCTCAGGTGGAGGGACCTTCTCAAAGCTCCACCACTGATGGGGGAGAGAGATCTTAAGGTGGAGGAAGAGGATCTTCCACCACTGGGGGTGGTGGAAGAAGAGGGAGATGTTCTAGATGGGGGAGAAGGGGTGTGAGGGGGAGAGGAGTTTATTTTTTCGGGGGGAGAAGTCAAAGCCACACAAGGTCCCAGGCCCGACTCACAGGTTCTACATTGATGACACCTTCCACTTTGGAGACCTGCAGGTGGGGGGAATCATCAATATAGGAAAGGTGATATATAAGTAGATAATTATGGAAATTAGTAATTTTAATATATAAAATATTAGCTATAAATGGATTACTAAAATGAACTCGTTGTCTGATTTGGAAATATTTTAATAATCTGTACTTGCTTTAGTATTGTCAGTGGAATATTATTTGTATTGACTGTAAATAGATATTGTATGAATGTTCTTCACCGTAAGAGTTCATCCCTAGTGGAATATTATTTGTATTGACTGTAAATAGATATTGTATGAATGTTCTTCACCGTAAGAGTTCATCCCTAGTGGAATATTATTTGTATTGACTGTAAATAGATATTGTATGAATGTTCTTCACCGTAAGAGTTCATCCCTAGTGTAATATTATTTGTATTGACTGTAATCTTCTTGCTGTTCTGTCACACTCATCCAATTCTACAGTCTTTACATTTCCTCATTTCGATGTCATAGGCGTATTACTTTTCATCAACAGACTATTTACCTGCCACGCCACCTCTGTGCGGTTCTGCCAGTCCTGCCAGAGCTGCCGCTACACTGGAGTAATGGTGGTGGATACCCTGGTGGTTCACCTGGGGGGTGAGCATGCTACTCTGCAGCAGATTGAGGCGGTAGATGTCCCACCAGTTGGAAGAGGCTGCTCCTGTGGGGGAAAAGAGTAACGGTGGTGAGGTTTAGCTCTGGGGAAATAACTTCATTAATTTTTAAAAGACGAATAATTGTGTTTTTGTGAATTCATTTGCATTAGTTCACGTTTTAGAGAAACAGTTATTAATAATTTATAGGTGCTATTAAAGATCAGATGTTTGTTCTCTAAAGTAAAGTGTTCGCAAATTAAAAAATATTAACTTTAAGTAAAAGTTAAATAATTGTATTTATAAAGACAATCTTTCCCATTAAATCATATAACAATTTCAAAATTTTACTTAAGATGAATTCAAACAAACCTCTATCCATTCCCCCACTGATTAGAGCTAACTGGGGGTCCACAGGCATTGCCCCCGGGGTCCTGGATAGCTGAGAGTCCACCCAGGGGTTGAGGAAGGGGTACCCCCAGCCACTAGAGCCTGTGAACATACGGTGATCGACTATGAGGGGGAGAAATAATCTTACAGTCAATATGGGGGGAGTTATACACAAAGATGGGGGGAAGTTATACGCAAAGATGGGGGTGGAGTCACGAATTATCGGTCAGTTCCACATCTCCGGTCATATAACAAATAGTATATAATTTAAATAATAGTTAATATTATTTACTTTTCTCTTATAAGACCGATGAGGAACCGACTGATTTTTCGTAATGTACCCTACAGATAAGGGAATGATAAGAAAATAGTATAAAATGATATATAACTTTTAAAATACATATATGTAAAAGCTACATTGTTTTTCTGTTAGATAAGTGGATAAAGTTAGAATTTTGTTATTATTTTAGGTTTTTACTCCTCAATCCTGACGATGATTAGACAGTTCGATAGCTCTATTCTTGAAACTCTGCAACGTTTGAGTCTAAATAAGTTATTGATAGTTAAGCATGAAATATAAATTTATTGGTATGCGCTTATTGAAAATAAACAGCATAAGAAGGTATGTTTTTAATTATTGAATGATATACTATTTAGAAAATAAATATTATTATATGTAATAAGTTTTTTTAGGATTGATCAAAATAGAAATGAAAATTTTGAACTGTAATTGGTTTCCGTAAGCATTTTCAGATGCAGAGTTAAATGTAAATAAAAGTTATATAGCATGAATAGTCGAAAAAATGAAACATTCGAATCAACAAAATTCAAAATAATATACATTTGAATGCAATGGTATAGCAAGTATAGCCAGTCAGGCAATTTATAGTAGCTTATAGTTTATAATATTTTAGGTGTTTCATTACAAATTATTAACGGATAATAGCGTCAGAAATATATACAATGGACCATTTTAAACTATATCTTAATTAATTTATATTATTGTATTCGAATATCATTTTAAATGAAATTCTTTGGTTTATTTTTTAACCATGTATATTTTTTGTAGCCATTGTTAAAACAAGACAGAGTAAGTTATACTGTTAAAATATCACCATGAGCATCATACCAATACTATACTGTTATAGTGAGAGTATGAACATTATACATCTATAACCAGTGATGGGAATATACCTGTACATGTATTGGGAATATACATGTAAAATATATACTTAGTTATGAAATAAACATATGAAATATTCTTACGAAATATACATATAAAATTTGATTACTCATGCAATATGCTTTTGTAATATGATTATGAAAATATACTTATGAAATATACATTATAAATATGTATAGCAATGATATACACCCATGAAATTGAAATATACGTATTTGATTCTTTGAATCATGAAACCTATTTCATGTATATAATTTTATCTTAAATTTTTAAATCTTAAAATTTAATCTAAAACTGTGAAACTCGAAGAAGAGTTTGCCCAGTTAATTAACCTACTTCTCCTCAAATCAAACCTCAACTGCAACTAAATAACAGTTCCAAGAGGAGAAGAGATGTGAAACATTCTAAGTACTTTGACTGACTTTGCTTCCTGTCTCTAATATCTGTTTGAGGTGTAAGCCTATAGGCCTACCTACCTTAAATAGTGTAAATGGTTATACTTTACAACCTCCCCCTCCCCCCTCCTTAAAATGGGAGGGGGGGCTGTCTTTCCCCAGGTGAGGGTAGGGGGTACAGCAGCTGTGATGTACGTGATGGTTAGAGAAAATACCATCTTGCACATTTAGCACAGTGCTAATTTTAAATAGTTACCTTATATTTTAAGTGTTATTCTTCTTAAAATAGAAACTATAGATAACTTAACTGTATTTATTAGTTTACTAATGTGATGTAGTAGTTAATACATTAAATATTACAAGCGCTATAATTTAAAGTTAAATATTTACCTTCTATTTTAAATTTGCTATTTATCTTAAATTATAAATTATTCATAAATTAACTGTATTTATTAATTATAATTGTGATGTAATATATGTAGTTAATAAATGAAAATATTTAAAACGGTATAATTTAAAATTAAATATTTACCGTTTTTTTAATTGTGATATTTATCTTGGAGATAATTTAGATAAATGTACCGTATTAATTAATTGACCAATGTGATATACTAAATAATATATTAAACTCTTTCAAACGCTATTAATATTGCATCATTTTGCCCAGCTTTTTCATTTTATTTTCATTATTCTGATACAATATTTAAAAAGGAATAAATATTACATAAAATAAGAATCGCGTTTAAAATATTTTAATAATAATCGAAATAAATGTAGTGTAAATTTATTAATAAAATGATTCTGATGCTAGGCACTAAATTCTCTAAAGTTGAATCTTTTGAGAAGAGTCGTTCACATTCATTTGGTATTCTGTGTGACATTGGCAAAGTCCAACCCACCAGAAGGGTTAAAGGGAGGGTTATTCTTCCATAAAAAGAAAATAAAGAATAAATCAATAAATGTGATCAGCAGAAATGATCTAAATCGCATATGAATGAAAATGCTGTCAAATCTACCGATGTGTACAGTCCTCTCCTAGACTCCCCTATCCATTTGTCGCTACTTCAGAGAGTTGTGTAGACTGTACAGCAGCCTCCACACCACCGGGTGGCCACCATGTTCCTCATTACAATAAAGGAGTTGCATAAAAAGTGTCACCCGATACCCCCGCTACAGTTCCGCATGGCGTAAAAAATAAACAACATGTCTGCCGCTTACTTAAACCTTCCAACTGAAATATCTGTGTGTTTAGATGAAATTCAACATATATGTTCTTAATTAGTATTATATTTTAAAGTAAATAGATGTGTGACAAAGAGAATTAGGTTTGTTACAAAATGGAGCACCGTGAATAGAACGCTGAGGGTTTTTCCCACGCTGTCGAGGGGAGAAAATATCTCACTCTGGGTAAAATGGAAATAAGTTATACGGACTGTTGGCGGTTGCTGCAACTCGATCCATGACTACTAAATACAAGACTGTAACATTGTTTTACAAACTCTATCATGAAAATAAGATGAGAAAACACTTAAGAATACAGTTCGAAAAAGGCCGTTAACTATGTTGTCATGTTGGAATGGTTTGAGAGTGCGTCAGAATGGCAATTAGTGTTAGGCTGTTTGGCTGATTTCACGGTATGTAAGTAGGCATTTAGCACTTAGTCATGGAGACTTAAATGGAGATTCCATCCCTGATTCACATTGATACGTCAGCCTTACATCGTGTAGCATATCAGGCTAGAAAACTCTTAATGCCAGAGTATTTTCTCGAGCGTAATAGATTGTCTGAAGAACATTGAGATATCTAACCGTACTCGTACCGGTAAATACGACAGGCTAAGCTTTATTTAGTCTCCCAGTGGTTGGACGATGATAATCTCTTTTCATGACCGATTATAGGTTATCTTCATTCAACTTTTCACCAGATTCAAATAACTGACAATGCGAGTGCCGTTCCAGTGTGCCTGTGCGTCATTTTTGTGTTTGCATTAGTTATCACAGTTCCAGGCCTATACCTTCCACTCATTATATTCCGTATAATAACATAAGGGCATTGTACGCTCTCAGTCATTTGCTAAGTAATCACCTCAAATATTTCCATTAATAAATGCCCATTGAGAGCACACACAATGGGTGAAAGCGTCGAGAAGGAGCGCCTTTTGTCCTAGTGAAATGTATCGCTACCTAGCGCCAGAGTACCGCAAGGAAGTGGTGTGTCACCCATGCTGTTCATACTGTACATTTTACTCCAAATTTTAAACTGCAAACACTATTTCAGTCCCTAAAACTGAAGAGTAAAGTATAACCAAAGACTGCATTATATTAGAAATAGTAAAATGTTAATTAAATTGGTGAGCCTACTGATATGAAGAGTAACGCCTTGCTAGTGACTACAGAGAAATGGGCTGGTGACAAGCAGACAATGGGCCGTGTATCCCCAAAGTGGGCATGTAAGGCACCCATTGAGTGGCTTCTATGGCCCCATTGAACGGTGATGTGTTAAATGGACTGGAGAAACGGATTAGATGGGGAGAGACGGAGTGATGGGGATAAGAGTAGTGATATGAGTAGTGATATGAGTAGTGATATGAGTAGTGATATGAGTAGTGATATGAGTAGTGACATGAGTAGTGATATGAGTAGTGATATGAGTAGTGATATGAGTAGTGATATGAGTAGTGATATGAGTAGTGATATGAGTAGTGATATGAGTGGTGATATGAGTGGTGATATGAGTAGTGATATGAGTAGTGATATGAGTAGTGATATGAGTAGTGATATGAGCAGTGATATGAGTGGTGATATGAGTAGTGATATGAGTAGTGATATGAGTGGTGATATGAGTAGTGATATGAGTAGAGACACCAACCAACAGAAACACTATACTGCTGGTTACCAGACACTCTATACTGATAACAGTTACATACATTTAGCAGTTGCGTACTGCTAATGCAAATGTAACACAGGTGTTCACAGGTGTGAGTAATCAATATGAGTGTACATTAGATAACTAATCAGTGATGCAGTAGTGTGGTAACTACAGGGTAATGGTAATCTAATACCGGTAACAGTGTGGTAACTACATGGTAATGGTAATCTAATACCAGTAACAGAATACCCTGTACATGCTCAGTAACTATAACAATGTCCACTGATAACAACATTGTTAAGCGCCACAAAAACAAAAACATTTA
The DNA here is from genome assembly GCA_947561585.1 of Caprella mutica. Lineage (NCBI taxonomy): Eukaryota > Metazoa > Arthropoda > Malacostraca > Amphipoda > Caprellidae > Caprella > Caprella mutica. Next base: position 218,389 of record CANNZV010000493.1, on the reverse strand, counting down.
GAACAACTGTACGTCATTTTGAGATAAGGATATGGTAATAATTAGGGTTGTGACAATATGCTTTATAAATCATAGATCTTAAGAATATCACAGACGAAGTGAAATGGTATCGAATACTATGTACCGCTGGTGTAGAACCATTCAATACTCTTTAATTCTCTCCGTCTATAGTATTCTCTATGATTTATAAAGCATATTGTCACTAGGGTTGTGACAATATGCTTTATAAATCATTGATCTTAAGAATATCACAGACGAAATGAAATGGTATCGAAGTGTAGAACCATTCAATATTCTTTAATTCTCTCCGTCTATGATATTCTATATGTAGTTATTCTCTCTGTCTCTATTCTGTATAAAGCATATTGTCACAATCCTAATTATGAGATAGTTAAGCAATATCTTTTTATATGGTTATACATGTAATTAGAGTGTATGTAGAATCAATACACATGTAAGTAATACAAATATTTCAATATACCTTTTGGCAATGTTATAACATGGAGATGTAATTTACAGTTTAGATTTAAATGTAAAGCATGTGAACATAAAACATGTGTGAATGGATATGAGATTAATATAAAAAAATGTTACTCTCACTTTGTAATGGTATGTCTGTGAAATATATTGAACATTGTGTGAATTAATGTTTAGTATGTTCTATGTTTATAATAGTGAATCAATTCGTAATAGTCATTTTTTGATTAGAAGATGTTCTTTAAAATGTGTTTTAAAAAATAAATCAAAATTTGATTTAATTTACTCAGAAATATGAGAAATCTTTTTCTACAGCTTTCACGATGTTACTCATTAATGAACAAACTAATATAATAAATGGTATATAAGATATGTGTTATATATACTTATTATAAAGCAGTTATAATGGAACTTAAATTTAAATAGCTTTGATAACTTTTAGAATTTTTCATAAATTAATTAGCAGATCAAAACTAAATAAAAAATTAACTTATTTTCTGATCTTAAATATCGAAGAAATTATCACTAGGGTAAGTTACGAATTATCGGTCAGTACTACATCTTCGGTCATGTAAAACAATATAAAAATTGTTATTATTACACAGTGCTATCTAATAATAATTTATATATTGTTTTTTCTTATATGACCGAAGATGTAGTACTGACCGATAATTCGTAACTTACCCCAAATGTAATGAATTCATTACATTTTTCTCAAATATATATATATTTTCTTCTAATTTCACATTATGTGATTAATTTCAGATAAAAGATATTATTTGACATAAATTTAACTACAATAATTTATCTAACTCTACAAATAATATCATTATTATATAACAAACCATTAAATGCTTAATATTTCAAGTACAATTTACCATTAGTTGTATAATATGTACATTATATACCTAATGAAGTACTATTAAATAATAAATAGTTTTTATTTCATTATACATTTTATATCGTTGTTTATCATCACTTGTGTAATACACTAATTATGTTCTATTTATTAGTTATATATTTCATTAATTATTGAATGCTTTATTGAATTAAAGATATAAATGCTTTTTGGTAATTTACTTCTTATTAAGTGATACTATGCCTTTATTATAAAGCATTTGTAATATCTTTATTATAACTCTCTATAGTGAGTGTCTGTATTACAGTATAAAAGTACGTATTAATATCCCAGGCAAGGAGGAATTATTCCTGGGATAGTAAGGGAATATCCATGTACTATAATTATCTAATTTCTATTTTCCAAAATTAACTTTATTTTTCACTTTAATATCTTCAATTCTCTCTGCCTACTAGACACATCTCTTAGGCACATTCACTTACGGGTTTTGTTGCGCGGTTCCCTGGGTCCATCTACGGTAATTTTGATAGCTTTGGTAAGGTTGGTAATCATGGCAGGCTTCGAGTGAACGATGATAGAGAGGGAAAAACTTTTACCTGCAGAGATGAATAAATGGTGAGTAACTGTCATGTCATAGGTGTGGAGTATTTAACTTGTAGTATAAAGGATTGGAGTATTGGTGAATTCATAGTTCACGTCCCTATTTCATTCAGGGACGTGAACTAGGAACCGATCCAAATACACATTTCCTAGTTCACGTCCCTATTTCATTAAGGGACGTGAACTAGGAACCGATCCAAATACACATTTCCTAGTTCACGTCCCTATTTCATTCAGGGACGTGAACTAGGAACCGATCCAAATACACATTTCCTAGTTCACGTCCCTATTTCATTAAGGGACGTGAACTAGGAACCGATCCAAATACACATTTCCTAGTTCACGTCCCTATTTCATTCAGGGACGTGAACTAGGAACCGATCCAAATACACCTTTCCTAGTTCACGTCCCTATTTCATTCAGGGACGTGAACTAGGAACCGATCCAAATACACCTTTCCTAGTTCACGTCCCTATTTCATTTAGGGACGTGAACTAGGAACCTATCCAAATACACCTTTCCTAGTTCACGTCCCTATTTCATTCAGGGACGTGAACTAGGATGGAGGTATTTTAAATTAATTTTCCTCAAATTTAATTATTTTTTATATTGCGCTAAAAAATAGTAATTGACAGAAAATCTAGTATCTTTACATATACAAATAACACCAAAAAGGATATTTGAAATTGAAATTCAGCCAATTAAAGAATACCGTTTTAAAAAACAAATGAATTAAGATGTATGACGTATGCTGTTTGTATATACTCTATAGTGAACCGCCTGTTCTAGATTGAACAACATGTGAGACTTTACTCAATAAAAATAAGACGTTTACCCCTTCCCAGTTCACATTCTAAATGAAATAGGGACTACAACTTGAATTTACTGAATTATCTAAACTTGTAATATAAACGTTTAAAATAATAAATCTGCAATGTAGTAGTTTGAAATACATTTCTACTAATCATATTATAACTAAAATAATAATATGTCGCACAATTATAACAGTCATGAACCAAGAAGTCCAGCGCATTTAATTTTATATATACATACCTCTATAAATTGATATACATACCTCTATAAATTAGACATATGAAACATATAAGAAATGAATTTAACCATTAATTATTTAAAATATGAGAGTAATAAGATGCATCTCTAATAAATTAATTCATTAAATATACCCACTAGTTTCACCTATTGTACATTTTTTTTCTTTTTCTAACTCCCCAAAATAAGCAGGTCAAATGAGCATTTCCGGTTGACATCATTAATGAGAAAAACTCTAGACATCATTAATGAGATAAACTCTATGAGGTCTATTATGTGGTCAACATAGCATGTGGTAAAACATTTCAATTTACACCAAACAAATGTTATCAAAAAGATATCCATTGTAAACATTATATTTTAGATGTCATTTAAAATGTTTTCGCCCCGCAACTTAAAAACAATTACAAAGTTCGAATATGAAGTACAAACTATGAACTGTACCAATGACGGTAAAACGCAGGTAAAATATTGTTAATTAATTGAAATTTAAATTAGTAAAGGTTATTTTTTTGTCAACAAAATCGTGCTCTAACTAACCATTCCGACTTTAAGATCTTTTTATAAGAAGCGCTGATGTAGTTTATGTATCCGCTAGTTTGTTGTACTGCACACTTCATGACTGTTATTGTTCAATGGGGAATAGGATAGGGTATGAGTTATTGGACAGTTCCTCCTTTTCGATCATATATGAAAATACGTATTTTAAGTTTTTTTTTCAATGGGTATCCATGATACCTGTAGGCATCATTGATACCCATTAAAATACATATGAATTTAAAATATCAAAATATATTTTTTTCTTTATGATCGAAGATGTGTAACTGTCCAATAATTCATAGCTCACCCTGATTTGATGAGTAGGATAAATGCGCTGGTCGTTAGTATACCATCATCAGTGTGGTTAGCGTGTGGTTAGTGTGACTATATTGCCACAACCACAGTGATAACCACAGGACAGACGGTGTGTGGAATTGAGTGATAACCACATGCTTAGAACCACTAGTTCATAACCAGCAAATTTATAACCACTAGCTGATAACCACTAGCTGATACCAGATCTACTTTAAATTCAAACCACTACATAAATCACTAAGCTAATTATAGAAATTAATTATCTTTTTTATTTGCTATATATTTTAATTCATTTTATAAAATTTTTAGGAATGAATACTTAAAGAATAAACAAATGCGTAAAAAAGAAAGTGCGGTGAATGTGGTTTTTGAGATTTTGAAAGTGGGCTTCCACATGAAAAACCTTTTTAATGGTCCGTCAACCAACTAGAATAAAATTAACTGAAGTGAATGAAAAAGCACTTATGGTTAAAAAATTAAAAGATATTTAACAAGGTAGTAATTAAAATGTAATATATATATTTTAGGGAAGTTATTCTCTAGTTATATATTTCGAATAGATGAATATAATAATATTCAATATATATTCTTTTTAATCTCCAAGATATAAAACTAATTAAATTTCAATACGCTACAGGGTAATCTCCGAATTATCGGTCAGTTTCACATCTTCGGTCATATAAGAAAAAACATCTTATTATAATTATTATATATTTATTCTTATTGGTTAATATGACCGAAGATGTGAAACCGACCGATAATTCGCAACTTACCCTAGCTACTAAATGTTAATTCTAATTACTGACTGTTTTGGTAATGAATGAGTAAAGTGGGGACTGACCTCTGCCTGACCTCCCTATGAACCTGAGGTCATTGAAGAGGGCAATCTGGTCCTTGATGGTGGAGGAGTTGTTCCTCAGCTCCCCATTGAGGTTCTCGTCATTGCCCACTCGAATGGTGACTGCAGTGCCGTCCTGAAGGGAGGGGGAGAGGGGGACATTAGAAGGGGGAGAGAGGGGAGGGGGACATGGTAAATGGGGAAGAGAGAGAGAGAGAATGGGGACATGTGTTAAAAGGGGACATGAAATAAGAAAAGGGGAAATTAAATAGGCAAAAAATAAAATGGTTAAATAAAACGGAAAAGAAATAAATAAGCTAATGTTAATAATAAAAAAGACAGAAATATTCAAATATTAAAAATGACGAAAACTAAGAAAGGTATAATCGTGAAGCCAAAGGATAAATATGGAGTAACAAAAAGTAATGATTATTGTAACAGGAAGAAATGAAAGTAATATTATCAAAGAAAGAGAGTAATATTATCAAAGAAAGAGAGTAATATTATCAAAGAAAGAGAGTAATATTATCAAAGAAAGAGAGTAATATTATCAAAGAAAGAGAGTAATATTATCAAAGAAAGAGAGTAATATTATCAAAGAAAGAGAGTAATATTATCAAAGAAAGAGAGTAATATTATCAAAGAAAGAGAGTAATGAAAGATGGCAATTATTACTAAAACAATATGTAGTCATAAAATAGAAAAACTTTGATAGATATGATCTAAAGCAAAAATAAATAAACAAATATCTAAATGTCTATTATTGTTTTCAGTTATTAAATGTTACCGCTAGAAATTTTAGATTTTATTAATAGAATGTTAATTCGTACAATAACATTCACTGGACTCTATGTATTTATTGTTATAGTTTTTCTCTATATAGAATTATTGAGCAACATCCATGCTAATATAATTATAGTAATTGCAAACCTCAATGTTAGAACATGAGGGAGATATTTATTGAGTGTAATTATCTTATATGAATAATTAATTAAGTAAAGTAAGTTAAGTAAAAAATTTTTTCTCTGACTGCTTCTTCCAGTCCCTTGTATTTGATTTCTTATTAACGTTGGTGATATGATCAGCAAATTGGTCGAAGCTGAAGTTAAACCCCAAGTAAATGAAATTATATTACTTTCAACTAAATTAGTTATTAAGAGTCACCAGTTTCCTTTCCAATGTCTATCTGTGTATTAATTTAGACAGTGCTTACAAATTTTAATTATAATTAGATTTGTAAGCCCTAGAAGCGAAAGCTTATTGGGCCTAAAGTTTCCTTTGTATTTCTCAAATAAATGTTATGAAGAGCAATTATCTCCCAAATTTTTGCTCTAATTCTAAGGGGATTTTAGTTTAATAAATGATAAATAAATAAATAAATAAAATATAACAAGTAATAGTGAAACATAAATATAAAATATTGGAGTGAAACATAAATATAAGATATTGGAGTGAAACATAAATATAAAATATTGGAGTGAAACATAAATATAAATATTGGAGTGAAACATAAATATAAAATATTGGAGTGAAACATAAATATAAAATATTGGAGTGAAACATAAATATAAAATATTGGAGTGAAACATAAATATAAAATATTGGAGTGAAACATAAATATAAAATATTGAAGTGAAACATAAATATAAATATTGGAGTGAAACATAAATATAAAATATTGGAGTGAAACATAAATATAAAATATTGGAGTGAAACATAAATATAAAATATTGGAGTGAAACATAAATATAAAATATTGGAGTGGAACATAAATATAAAATATTGGAGTGAAACATAAATATAAAATATTGGAGTGGAACATAAATATAAAATATTGGAGTGAAACATAAATATAAGTATTGGAGTGAAACATAAATATAAAATATTGGAGTGAAACATAAATATAAATATTGGAGTGAAACATAAATATAAAATATTGGAGTGAAACATAAATATAAAATATTGGAGTGAAACATAAATATAAAATATTGGAGTGAAACATAAATATAAATATTGGAGTGAAACATAAATATAAAATATTGGAGTGAAACATAAATATAAAATATTGGAGTGAAACATAAATATAAAATATTGGAGTGAAACATAAATATAAAATATTGGAGTGAAACATAAATATAAATATTGGAGTGAAACATAAATATAAAATATTGGAGTGAAACATAAATATAAATATTGGAGTGAAACATAAATATAAAATATTGGAGTGAAACATAAATATAAAATATTGGAGTGAAACATAAATATAAATATTGGAGTGAAACATAAATATAAAATATTGGAGTGAAACATAAATATAAATATTGGAGTATTTTCCAATTATGCAGCGTGTCCAGCAAATATAATTTTACATTTTCATCATCTATCCTAATAACACCCGTAGTGTATTTATTTATTTATTTTGTGTCCGCTTTTACACTACGGGTATTAAACATGAAGAATGTATTTTAATAATATTTTATCTATAAAATAAATCAGTCTATGTAAAAAAAAAATTCAATTGAATTCATTAAAAGTAACCTAATAACGGGTAATAAATTAAATAAACCATAGATACGTAGATTAATTAATGAATAAATTATACATATTACTTATTTAATGGCAGTGGACACATTTTTGGTGGAGAAACTGTATAGTTAGTTTGTACCTAAAAATATTAAATTAGCTATAAATTGTATTTGTTTTATTAGATATGTGCCTTTAGTGTCATGTATAGGGTAACCCAGGTAGCAAGCATTATTCCTGGGATATTCCCTTAATATCCTAGGGGAAAAGGATTTATTCCTGGGATATTAAGGGAATATCCCTGGCAAGAAGGATTTATTCCTGGGATATTCCCTTAATATCTCAGGAATGAATCCTTGCTGCCTAGGAAGTTACGAATTATCGGTCAGTTTCACATTTTCGGAAATAAGAAAATAAAAATAACTTCACATTTTAACGGGTTTCTTCAATTCGTATCAACGATGGTTGCCGGAAATTTCAGTTTAGAAATTTTGGTCTCGGAATTATAAATTGCCTCTCAACATAAATGGGCATTATGTAGTTTGTTGTATCCGCTAGTTTGTTGTACTGCACACTTAATGATTGTTAAATAACCTGGCAGGGATGTTTTGAGGGCGCTACGCCCCCCGAAACATCTAACTCATAAGTTATAGTTATAACTCACACCGAATTTCCTGCTCAAATAGCATGTTAAATGTCAACAAAACATATTAAAATTACTAATGTTACGTATCATTTTACAACGGTTAATGATGTTATCCGCTCTTAATAAATACACTACACATTTTAGTACTCATATTTTCAACTTTTTCTATTATTGTTCTTTGATATAATAATTATAAAATGAAATCGATTTTTCGAGACTGATTTTTCCTAAATTGAGTTTTCCAGAACCATCCAGAATAGTATCATGGATACCAATAAAAATAAAGAGTTAAAATGCTAAATTACATCTTTTCATGTGACCGAAAACGTGAAACTGTCTGACAACTAGTAACTTGCCCTCTATGCTACAATAAAGTTCAATTTATTATTGTATTATAATTTAAATTAGTTGATAACTTTATTAATAATAATTTAAATATTTACCAACCTTGACATCATCCATGACCAGCACCCTGAAGTTGTGGGGCAGAGACTTGTTACTCCTCCAGTGTGTCGGTACGGTGGAGCAGAATATGTTGGGGGACTCCGTCTTGATGAGGTCCTGAAGAGGAGACTCTAACATCGCTAGTTCTCGCCAGTTAACCGTCATGAGGACCTCTTGCAGCACTGACACACAACCTAACGTTATCTCTGCTCGAAACAGACTGAGGAAGAGGGCAGGGAGTAGCCCCGCCTCCTCTGGTGAAGACACGCCCCCTTTTATTGCCTCTTACCCGTAAACATGACATAGTAATTAATTGTAGTAAATAAAGAGAATTAAAGTGAATAAATTTAGAAGGAAGAAAGAATTAATATAATGTTTTCAAAATAATATTTGATATTAGCAGTGTTCTAATTCTTTAAATATCGGGATAATGAATATTTTTTATCTAGAGATTTGAACGCAGCGTCTGCAGTTGATATGATCGCCATCTTTGCGGTGAAAACCATTGTAGAATTCATTCACTAATACATATTAGTGTCCAGTATAATAGTAACTTATATACAATAATTACTGTTAAACCTTACTTATGTAGTATTGTATATATGTTACAAAATTTCATATTCTAATAAAATATAATAAAAAATAAAATATTCATAAAATAAGCAGTTATTATTATATCCCAATGAATATTACCTTTTTTTAGTTTTTGATATACCAAAATGATTGATTGACCGAAATAAATATAAAAATAAAAATAAACTCTACGGAGTTTGCGCTCAATATTTCATTTACTTTAGGCTTCAATTTATTTTATTGATTTATTAAAATAATTGATTTATTTTACTAATGTATTTGTGTCCTTAACATTAGATCTATGTACACATACAATACATACTTCTCAATATGCTTATCTCAGAGAGTGACCTGCTTGTTCCTCCCTAGCATTGTACGGAGCTGATAAGCTCTCCAGTGAGCTAGAAGTGAGCTGCTAGGACCAGCAAAGCAGCCAACCAAAGGAGTTAGATAAATAATTGGGGTGAAATAATCAATATCATTACATTAGTTTTAATTAATCAATGAGTAATGAATTGTCTGTATATAATAAACACTTGTTTGACTTATTTAATACTTTTTTACGTAATAAATATAAATTGGAGATAAATAATAAATAAAGTAATCAGGAAACTGTAGCAAAATATGATAAGTATTATTATTATTAATTTTAATTCATATTATTTTAGAAATGAATAAATATATTCATATAGAGGATCGTCACAAAATTCTAACACCCCCAGTACTCGGAAAGTTGGTGTTACCACATATACCATGAACAAATAAGATGTAGGGTAAGTTACGAATTATCGGTCAGTTCCACCGAAGATGTGTAACTGACCGATTATTCGTAATTTACCCTACATCAATATCAGATATGACCTATCAACTTACCGACTACTGTGAGTGTCAATGAGTGACAAAGAACTGATATATACCTACTTAATTAGAACTGTAACAATTACTATTTACATTTTAAAATATAAATATAAAACTCCTTCAGTTTTGAAGGAAAATTTCTCCATTATTTATTTTAAATCAAAAATAATCAAAGAAGTTAAAACCATTTTCTTCTTGCACTCTATAGTGTATAGGTCTAATTAATAAATTTACCATCCAATCACCTATAAATAACGTTAAGTTCTTTTTTTACTAGCAGGAGGTTATTGTATAAGCTATCAATAGGCTTAGCTTGCTGTAAGTAGCTTGAAAAAGATTACATGAACATGATGAGATGAACATGTAAACTGCTGAGAGAAAATATAATGGTAATATTGTGCTATATATATGTATACCTTATAGGTAATTTAGTTAATTTTTATACACGTAAAAAAAATATTTAGGTAATTTTTATATAGGTAAAACAATAGATATCATATATAGAAAATATTTATAATTATATATAATATATAGGTAATATATAATTATACATACATATTTGTTAAGCAGCATTGGTTAAAAGATAGATGGCATTGTTTATTTTTATTTAGTTTGCAGTACGTTCTACATCTCTGAAGTAGTGTTTAGTTTGTTCATGTTTATATATTATATTTAAGTATTTTTATTTTTATTTATTCAGATCCAGAAAAGTTACAAACTTGTGGAACATTAAAATATATACATCAATCTAAATTAAAACATGATAAAAGTACTAAACTAACTAAAAAAAAAAGAACGATGCAGTGGGTTAGCTTAAAATTAATCAATATATTTATTCATACAGTATTCTTTAAAAACAATTTAAAATTTAAAATCTGACATGGGGCATTTCAAATTATCGGGTATATTATTAAAAAGATGAATAGTCCTATAAACAATAAAATTTCTTTCTGCTTCAGTTCTAAAATTAGGTACACTAAAATGGGTAGATCTGGTTTGGTATGAGTGAGTAGGAATATATTCTCTAAAATAGGTATTAAAAATGTCAGTATTATAAAATAGTGCATTGCGAAAAAATTTCAATAAAAAATAATCATAAGCATCGTCAAATTTCAGTAAATTTAAATTCCTATATAAATCGTTATTTGACAAGTAAAACCTACCATTAAAATCTCTTTTTACATTTAAAATAATTCTCAAAATACTGTTTCAAATAGTTCTCAATGGCTGGAGCAGAGAGTTAAAAGATTTTCCATATACTATAATAGATTGGATAAGAAGGGAGTAGGCTAGGGAATTGTACATTAAAACTAAGGATTTTCTATTAAAATAAGGGGCTGCTGCATATAAAATACCTTCAACCTGACTAAGTTTATTACATAAAAATGACAGATGTTCTTTAAGAGTTAATCTATCGTCAATAAAAATGCCTAGATATTTAAAATGATGAACATGTTCTAAAATTTCATTGCTAAAATATATTTCAGGGAGAGTTAATTGTTTACGGGGGTTAAAATTCATTATTTTAGTTTTAGCCAAGTAAGATAGTGAAGATGAGTGTAATTAATGGGTTATTTTAAAGTAATAAATTTATAAAATTAATATTACAAATATTTTACTTAGTTTAATGAAGATAGTAAAATGTTCTCCCAATAAGAATATAAAATTAAAAAGATTAGGTAAAACAACACATTTTACTGTTTGTATTATTCTTTAATAATTAAATTCAAAGCTTCGATTAAATTTGATAATAAATAAATGTTAACTTTAATATTCTGTGTGTTTTTTCTATATTATTTTGTTAGTTTCATAACAACTTTACATTTCAACTAATCAACTTAAAATGCTTTGAACTAAGACCTACCAAACGAAATGAAGTGAACAGTTTAACCCTCTCCCTAAGTAACCTCTAGCAGCTACACACACCATGTGAACACTTAACAATGTGGCTAAGTTATGCATTATAGCACAGTTACACATCTTCGGTCATATAACAAAAAATAACAATTTAAATCGTTCAATATATTTCTTGTATGACCGAAAGTGTGAATCTGTTCGATAATGTGTAACTTACCCCACTCCCTTAAGTTGTCACTTGATATTCCTAACCTCTTCATTTCGGATAAGATAGCACTGGTCACTTTTTGACCACAGTCTTATCTGCTATCTCTTATCAGTCATTGTAACTGGAGAACTGTTGTAATTTGTAAGTAAAGACACAGTTTAGTGAAGTAACTTAGTTATTTTTAATGGTAAACAAATAATAGTGATGTTTAAAATGATTTTATTAACTTATTATTGTTAGATAGTAAGTTAATTTAAAATGATGCAATAATTGAAAGCATATAGTGAAAATACAATTAAAATAATGAACCCTTCATATCTCCAAGTCTATTGGTAGCCATAGAGGCTAATTTGTTAAACTACCTACAATAAGGCATTGATAAAAACATAAAAGTACCGAATACTGAATACAAAACATATCAAGTACTTGAAAGGTACTTCTTTAGTTTTTTTATTTAAGTAAAGAGTCCATTTTTTATAGAAAGGCGGATAACATCTACCATCTACTAAAAAACTGATTTAATTTGTATTGATAGAACATAGCAGAAGATGTAAATTCTTAACCTATCTGTTAGTTACCGTTACTATAGTTATCTGTTACTTACCGTTACTATAGTTATCTGTTAGTTACCGTTACTATAGCTATCTGTTAGTTACCGTTACTATAGTTATCTGTTAGTTACCGTTACTGAAGTTATCTGTTAGTTACCGTTACTATAGTTATCTGTTAGTTACCGTTACTATAGTTATCTGTTAGTTACCGTTACTGAAGTTATCTGTTAGTTACCGTTACTATAGTTATCTGTTACTTACCGTTACTATAGTTATCTGTTACTCACCGTTACTATAGTTATCTGTTAGTTACCGTTACTATAGTTATCTGTTACTCACCGTTACTATAGTTATCTGTTAGTTACCGTTACTATAGTTATCTGTTACTTACCGTTACTATAGTTATCTGTTACTCACCGTTACTATAGCTATCTGTTAGTTACCGTTACTATAGCTATCTGTTACTTACCGTTACTATAGTTATCTGTTACTCACCGTTACTATAGCTATCTGTTAGTTACCGTTACTATAGTTATCTGTTAGTTACCGTTACTATAGTTATCTGTTAGTTACCGTTACTATAGTTATCTGTTAGTTACCGTTGTTCATTTCTGAGTAGCATCACACCTCAAACAGGAGTAGGTATAACAGTCTGTTGACTGCTGTGACTGTAACAGAATACTGTTAATGAACCTGTTGTAGATGGGAGATGATAGGAAAATACGGTAAAGGAAACGGTACAGATAGAGAGGGAATAGGCAAAATAGTGAATAAATTAGGAATAGAGAATTATAGATATACGAAAATGAATAATTAAAATGGGAATAAAAAAATTCAAAAATAAAATGGGAATAGGAAAATAAATAAATGAATATAATGTATATAAGAAAAATAAATGGAACTAGTTCTACCAATTCTTACTCTTACATAATGACATCGAGAAAAATATTCACGAATAACCTACGAATTTAAAATAATAATAAATTTGTTAACTTTATTTCTAAAGTTTTACATTCAACTTAAAATGAAAATATTCATAAATTAGTTTATTAAATAAATTAAATAGTATATTATTATTACTTTCAATTAAGACTTGTATCATTAAGTTAATTTCCCCCTTTGCACAGTAATGCTTAAGTATACTAAACGATTTAATTGTTACATTATTAACTTCATTATGACATGTATATTTGTATATAATGCATATCATTTTATCCTTTAGTAATGCTTGGTATTTAGCAGCAAATGGAAGCAGTGTCACTTACTGTAACTCTAGAGTCACTAAGCATCTACAGTGGCTAGGAATGTTACCACTGGAATTCACTGGTAACACTAGGAATACCTGTGGTTCGTGACTACGGTGACAACAGCGGTAATTAACATTAATTGGGAATATTCATTTGAAATATGATTTTTTTTAATAGAATATTTTAAAACTGGTATGTTCAATAACAATCAAACACAAGAAATCTGTCGAAATATGAATCCTATTTTATTTCAACAAACTTTTAAGTAATAGTTATTGTTAAGTTCTAAACTATCCACATCATAAATTATAAGGCCAATCCAGTAGGGGTTGAAACTTCCTAAAACTATAACTAGTGAATTTCTTAACCGTAAAGAATTCACTAGTTACTATCATTAGCCAAGGTATTCCCCTCTATATATTGAATACCCTCATCAATACCCCTCTATTACCCTCTATCATTACCACCTAATACCCTCACCAATACCCTCTATTACTTATCCCCCTCAGTACCTCTTTCCAATCATTACCACCTAATACCCTCTTCCCTTATTATAATTCGGGTAATTCCCTCTAATTGAAATTCCTTAATAGCTTCGTATTACTAAGGCAGGACCCACTGCATTAAATTGTCATCCAAAGTTTCCGCACATTAGTTTGTGTAGACTTTTATACCGCTTGCTATGGTCTGGTCAGAAGTTGTACCTAGTGTTGTAATTTAACTATAGGCTCTGTTTGGACATGAAATAAATAGAAGGAAAATCTTAACATTTTAACACCAAAATCTTTGAGCATTTTACTGACAAATGAAGCTAGATATCTTTCAATCTTTTTTGTTAAGCTAAAATGTTTATTTGTTGATTTAAAATAGATATTTTCATAGATATCATAAGAGAATTGGTAATAATCTTATAAGAATGGAAGATTTCTCAGACTTTCAAAGAAGTAAATTGTTGTTACTCGTATGACAGGTGCTGGTGTAACAGAAACTGTCCCAATGTTTGGTGTTACAAGAGGTACTGTCTCTAAAGTAGTGACTACCTTTGAAAGAGAAGGAAAAACGTCCTCAACAAAGCACAGGTCTGTCCTAAGATCGAAGTTGTCTGATAGAGACAGTCGGACTTTAAATCGCATTGTTGGAACAAATCACTATACAAAAATTAATCAATGGTTCTATTCATGTAATAGATGCTTTATTAGTGTAATATTTCATACATTGTAGGATTTTTCTCTATTAAATGTTTATTATATAAATTTTGTAAATCATAACCATATTTTAATGCTAATTCATTGTATCATTATTCTTACATTTAAATATGATTATTTGCATTCACACAGGGGTATACATCTACACATGCTTAACACACAGGAACAAAGTACACAGCCAGGACTTCCTTCCTTTCCTGACGATGGATGTCCTATAGTGATTGGGATAAGTTACTTCTAATGGAAGTCCTTTGTAATCTGAGCAGGAAACTACTGAGGAACCTATGCACAAAATATATACTTATAAATTCCATTTCAAATCAGGAAAACTGAAAACAGTTTCAATCGAAGGTAAGTAACAAATTATATATCATTTAATTTCAATTATTATATCATTTATATTTCATTTTCATGACCGAAGATGTGAAACTGACCGATAATTCGTAACTTGTATTTTTAAAACATTAGTACATAGTGTTCATTCATTTCAATAACGGCACATAGCTACTAATAGTGAAGTACACCATCTTGTTCAGAAGTTACGACTCTATACCATTCTGTTATTCTTTACTCTCATTTTTTTAAAGTTTATTTGAACTCAATGCAAATTTAATTCAAAATTGAGGACAAAATTTAAAAAAGGCCGTCAAGTAAAAAATTGATACCATAAGGTATGTCGTTACTGAAATTAATGAGTAATATTTGAATTAAAGTATGTAACACATTTTTAGCCATTGATTAATGTGCCTATGTTTTATGCCATTTGCAATATGTATTAGCTTTAACACCTGCAATAACACATGTGTAACACACGTGTTTTTGTAGTGCTGAGACAGCGGTACATAATTATGTACAGAGCTACATAAAGGAACATAGAGTATGAAATTAATTAGAGCTACCAAAATAGAAAGGTATGGTGGGGCCATAGAAGATTAAGAGGGGACTCCTCATAGGGTAAGTTCCGACTTATCGGTTGGTTCTACTTTTTCGATCGTAAGAAAAAAATTATATTTTTAATTGTATTTCTATCGGTATCCATGATACCTGCATGGATTCCAATTAAAATTTAATAATAATACTAATAGTTTTTCTCATATGATCGAAAATGTGGAACCGTCCGATAACTCAGAACTTACCCTATGAGGAGTCCCCTCTCAATCTTCTATGGCCCCACCATACCTTTTCCACCTGGGTATGAATTACGTATTCAAAGTATATAAATAAACTACATTAAATATTTATTATCAATGATTGATGGAGAGAACTGTAGTTAATGAAGGCTGAGGTAATTAAAAAGTACATTACATTAATTTTAATGTATTTTCAATATCTCCTTTATAAGTATTGATTAATTAAGAAAATCTTTGAATTAAAGCATCGGATATGAATGGAAAAATTAATACGAAAAAAAAACTTGTAGTGATTTTGAGAATTTTATTCTATAGAAGGTAAGTAATGTGCAATGGTTTGTATAAATTAATATTGATGATTTTACACATTAATTAAATATACTGGAAAAGATATACAAAATAGGTATGAATAAATAATGAGTGTTCTTAGTGTCTCACTAACTGCCCCTTGCAGTGACGAATAAAAGCAGTTTCTTTTCTTCAATGGATATTTCATTACTTCAGCAGATAAATCAATTCGACTTAATTTGGTAACTTGAAGCCGAGAACAAATTAAAAAACACCAAAAACACTCCCTTACGCTTTCCCGTAGAAATAACATCGAGTGGCGGTGACTGATCGGGTGACCACCTGGCGAATAAGTGATAGTGAAATCCTTCAACTGATCTCATGGATCCGATGGCAAATGCTGGGGCAAGTTCCTAGTTATTGAGCAGTGACACGTCTCCGATCATGTGAGAAAATATAGACTTGAACTTTAATTCGTATCCATGATACCTGCATATCGTATCCATGATACCTGCATATCGTATCCATGATACCTGCATATCGTATCCATGATACCTGCATATCGTATCCATGATACCTGCATATCGTATCCATGATACCTGCATATCGTATCCATGATACCTGCATATCGTATCCATGATACCTGCATATCGTATCCATGATACCTGCATATCGTATCCATGATACCTGCATATCGTATCCATGATACCTGCATATCGTATCCATGATACCTGCATATCGTATCCATGATACCTATCATGGATACGAATTAAAATTACGAGTGGATCATTTTTTTCCTACATGATCGTGAAGGTGTAACCGTCCTATAACTCTGAACTCACCCCCCAGTTCCGTGTCCAGTTCTAAAGCATATTGTGTGACACAGCTCTGTGATGTCATTATTGTGCAATGTTCACAATAGTCGCAGGAAACACCCAAAGGAGGAGGAAAGTGGATATCAATTTTAGGTGTAAAGAGTAAATCTCTCGGAAACACAAAAGCGAAGTCTTACCTAACCTTACTGGCAAAAAATGAATGAAGGCTCACACCTGATCTCATACACTTTCTCATACACTTTGGCCTATTGTGTATGTGATTTTCAGTGTATTAGTTATTACAATGGGTAGACAGGCTCTAAGAAAAGCCAAAGAAAGATGTATTATTGGCCTCTGATGAAATGGTTATAATAACTGATGTTATTGTAGTTATTGTAGTTATTATTGTAGTTATTATTGTAGTTATTATTACATAGATTGAAGAAAAGGTGAGCTGGAGGAAGTATTGTTGCAGGTAAGGAGGATTTGGTCCTGGGATATCAAGGGAATATCCCAGGAATAAATCTTCCTTGCCTGGGTGTGAGTGAGTGTCTAAAATAATAGTTACTATTTTTACTATTGCTGTGAGTTAAGATGTAACATTATTGATACAAATATTCAACTCAAATAGCTTAGGGATTTGAATTATAACACAATTTTAATAAGGTTAAGAGAGCATAACATGGCACTATGTGTTAGTACAGCATAACATGGCACTATGTGTTAGTACAGCATAACATGGCACTATGTGTTAGTACAGCATAACATGGCACTATGTGTTAGTACAGCATAACATGGCACTATGTGTTAGTACAGCATAACACGGCACTATGTGTTAGTACAGCATAACACGGCACTATGTGTTAGTACAGCATAACATGGCACTATGTGTTAGTACAGCATAACATGGCACTATGTGTTAGTACAGCATAACATGGCACTATGTGTTAGTACAGCATAACATGGCACTATGTGTTAGTACAGCATAACATGGCACTATGTGTTAGTACAGCATAACACGGCACTATGTGTTAGTACAGCATAACACGGCACTATGTGTTAGTACAGCATAACATGGCACTATGTGTTAGTACAGCATAACATGGCACTATGTGTTAGTACAGCATAACATGGCACTATGTGTTAGTACAGCATAACATGGCACTATGTGTTAGTACAGCATAACATGGCACTATGTGTTAGTACAGCATAACATGGCACTATGTGTTAGTACAGCATAACATGGCACTATGTGTTAGTACAGCATACTCACAGCACACACTCTTTATCACCATAGCATCTGTGTCTTCAAAGACTACAGTGTGTACTATACCTACTACAGAACACAAACAGTGTTTGAAGTCTCTCTAGCTACACATATTGTTAGTGCAATAAAAGGATTTGTTTGTGTGAGGGTAGCCTGACATCGGGCCAACGTCGGCACTGACAAAAACATTAAAACTATAACAAATATAAACACTATAGACATTATGAACACTATAGACACTATAAACACTATAGCAGGATGTGAACTGAAATAACTCCTCATATTGCAATAAATGATGTGAACTCCTCTTATAACATCTCCTCCCAACTCCTCTTATAATATCTCCTCCCAACTCCTCTTATAATATCTCCTCCTATCTCCTCTTATAACATCTCCTCCCAACTCCTCTTATAATATCTCCTCCTATCTCCTCTTATAACATCTCCTCCCAACTCCTCTTATAATATCTCCTCCTATCTCCTCTTATAACATCTCCTCCTAACTCCTCTTATAATATCTCCTCCTATCTCCTCTTATAACATCTCCTCCTAACTCCTCTTATAATATCTCCTCCTATCTCCTCTTATAACATCTCCTCCTAACTCCTCTTTCAGTTTTAACCAAAGATATTACACTACAGCAAGATACACTACTCTCAAGAATTTCTGTTTCTAAAAGCGCCCTCTGCATTTGAAAGCGGGTACTAAAGCAACAACAACATTTGGTGCTGATCAAAATATTGAAAAGTTTTCAGTGTTCAGGCGAAGTTATACAGGTAGAGGTTATACTGGTTCAACAGAAAAATTATTCTGAAATTTATTCATTTTTTATAAATATTGAAAGCTATTTCATTTTATACGCAAATAAATTGTTACGAAGTTTTAATTGACTCGTCTGATACAGCTCTACGGTACCTACCTACCTACCATAAAGGTTACTACTTATTTTCCTTTCATGTTTTAATTACACATCAAAGTTAACTTAGGAAATTTGGAATTAATTCAATAATCATACCAACCACATATGACCTTAATAAATATCTAATTATTTATAACTAGCCAACTAGGTACTGACAGAAGTGCGAAAACTAAAGATTTTCAAAGTTTGCATAAGCACCAAATTCTGTTGTTACTTTAGTACCCGCTTTCAAATGCAGAGGGCGCTTTTAGAAACAGTAATTCTTGAGAGTAGTGTATCTTGTAGTAGTGTAATATCTTTACTATAACCTTAATAAAATCAAAATACCTAAATGTAGCATGGATACCAATAGCCCCCCCCCCCCCCCCTTCTTATCTCACCGCCCCTTTGCTACCTGACCCCCTCCCCCCTCTCACCTCTCATCCCTCGTTATCTTTTCCTTTTTTCTGGCCTCTGATTGGTTGACACGATTTGTTTCGTGACCGCAGAACCTTATTGGTTAACCGCAACATTATCATCAGCCAATGGGAGTGAATGGAGGAGTAGTGGAGAACTGAGTGGTGAATGGAGGAGTAGTGGAGAACTGAGTGGTGAATGGAGGAGTAGTGGAGAACTGAGTGGTGAATGGAGGAGTAATGGAGAACTGAGTGGTGAATGAACTCACCACAGTGGTGAACTGAGTGGTGAATGAACTCACCACGGTGGTGAACTGAGTGGTGAATGAACTCACCACGGTGGTGAACTGAACGAGAATGAACTCACCACAGTGGTGAACTGAGTGGTGAATGAACTCATCATTGTGGTGAACTGAGTGATGAATCGGGTCTAGGCTGATTTTCTGAAAATGATTTTGCCGAACCGAATTCTCCCAATACGGGTTTGCCGAATCCTATATTTGCCGAAAATAGAATTTCCGAAAATAGAATTTGTCCGAAATCAGATTTAATTTACTTAAAAAGACCATTCTGTGAAACTTTCAAGTCATATGCCTCAAACTATGATATAATTTGACATTAATCTTTCTTTATAAGTTTACTAATAAAGTGTTGATAGAAATCAATGTTTTTAACTCAAAAAAATTCATTCATTCATGTGATACAACAATTATTGTTGAAGCCTGAGGTATATTAGGATGATAATAACATTACTAATGGTTATTTCATTCATAACTAACAATTTTAAACAACATTTTAAGAAAGAGAGTATACAATAAATCAATTAGATGTCTAAGATTGAGTTAAATTTAAAAAAAAAATCAAATGTGTTTACAAATGGTAGTAAGGTAAGGATTGGTAGTAAGGTAAGGATTGGTAGTAAGGTAAGGATTGGTAGTAAGGTAAGGATTGGTAGTAAGGTAAGGATTGGTAGTAAGGTAAGGATTGGTAGTAAGGTAAGGATTGGTAGTAAGGTAAGGATTGGTAGTAAGGTAAGGATTGGTAGTAAGGTAAGGATTGGTAGTAATGTAAGGATTGGTAGTAATGTAAAGATATAAAGTAGAATAAAGATGATAAATGAAGATACAGATAGAGGATCATTTCTTGTCACTAAGGGACATGATTTCGTTTCATTTTTGTAACATTTGTGAAATTTTATTTTTATCCCCAGTACGTTTTCAGGCTAATTTGTCTCACGGCAAATCCTCACTTCGGCAAATTCATATTCGGAGAATCCAGGTGAGCGAATTAGGGTGCGAATGATTCATTTTAGGCAAATCTGCCGGATACCTGGTGAATGTGAGTTCTAATTAAATGTATGAACTGTGTAAGTAAATCATACATTGGTTTGCATTCATTACTTTTTAATAATAAAAGTACAACTTAAATATACGTATGTTATGTAGACTAATTAGATTATAGACACGCACTTTCCGTTACTGTGGGTGTCACAGCTTCAAGTGAAACAACTATACAATTTATTTTATATTTCTGAACTGAATTAAAAATATTGTTAAAGTATTTATTTCATAATTTAAAATTACTAAATTCAGTTTATGAAAGAATTACACTGACTGAGATTAAACATTCAAAGTTTTGTTCATAGTTCTCATAAATAAATAGTAAATAAATAAAATGATAAGAACAAATTATGAATTAGTGGAAGAATATTTTCCCTATTCGTGTGACCTATTTAATGTATTAGGAAATGCAATGGCAGCCTAAATTACACAATAAAATGGAATAATCATCAACAATAAAATAGTTTATGTTTATTTAGTGTATAAAAACTCTTTCATTAGTTTCAATACTAAATATTATATATGTACTTGATCTGCTGTGATTGATAGCAACTGAATACATTTCCACTGTTTCCATACTACGGTAGTTACGAATTATTGGACAGTTGCACATTGCCGATCATGCAAGAGAAAGGTATCTAATTTAATATTCCAATTTGCCAAATAAATCTATATACCTTCTCTTATTTGATCGTAAATGTGTAACAGTCCAATAACTCGTAACACCCCCCCCCCCCTCTAATTACTCCCCTGACCAATAAGTGACTTCAGAGACACTCCTCACAGTCACATTGTTTCTAAGCTCTTTCTGTTGGCAACACTGCGGTTGGTGTGTACCTAACAGAGACCTCTGGTGGTGAGGCCTAACAGAGACCTCTGGTGGTGAGGCCTAACAGAGACCTCTGGTGGTGAGGTCTAACAGAGACCTCTGGTGGTGAGGCCTAACAGAGACCTCTGGTGGTGAAGAGAATGTAATGGTGGACAAATGAGAAGAACATTAGAATAACCATTTGTCTAACTGCAGTAGAATTCCTCTATAGTGGACTCCTCTATAGTAAATACGTAGTTAGGATGTAACCTGTATAATGAGCAAATTTTCTTCAGTCTGCCATGATCTGCCACCATCAGTTAATTTCAGACTAAAGAAAACTTGTTCACTATACGGGATACGTGGTAACTCATTCACTATAGAGGAGTTCCACTGCTATAGGTTTAAAGTACAATATCAGACATGGTGATACTAAGTACCTAGCTGATACTTGAACAAGATGTACCCATTCATTTTTATAATCAATATCTATTTAAAATTTAAACTGTTCATACATGGTATACTTATCGAATACTTATTTACATAAAAACACCATCAAGAAATATATTAAACAGCTACCAGACCTATAAATGTTCATAGAGACATTTACCATTAATTAAGTCTAGCTACCTACAGTCTAGGTATTTTATTATATTGTGGCGCGTGCTGACCGCAGAAAATGTACTACCTAATTAGTGTGCGTTCCTGCGGCTACAGACCAGCTTATCTTCATTAGTCTAAATAACTATGTATGGACTACCTAGGTGAGCTGTATTAACTATGTATATACTACCTAGGTGAGCTGTATTAACTATGTAAAGACTACCTAGGTGAGCTGTATTAACTATGTATATACTACCTAGGTGAGCTGTATTAACTATGTATATACTACCTAGGTGAGCTGTATTAACTATGTATATACTACCTAGGTGAGCAGTATTAACTATGTATATACTACCTAGGTGAGCTGTATTAACTATGTATAGACTACCTAGGTGAGCTGTATTAACTATGTATATACTACCTAGGTGAGCTGTATTAACTATGTATATACTACCTAGGTGAGCTGTATTAACTATGTATATACTACCTAGGTGAGCTGTATTAACTATGTATATACTACCTAGGTGAGCTGTATTAACTATGTATATACTACCTAGGTGAGCTGTATTAACTATGTATATACTACCTAGGTGAATTATTTTTCCACCCCGATACAACTAACTGTCAAGTTATTTTTTACCTCAGACTGAAAGTTCCGATACCGAATTTTCCGTTCAAATCCCATGTTAAAGAAATGTCAAAATTACTAATGTTACGTATCATTTTACAACGCCAACGGTAAATGATGTTATCCGCTTTTAATGAATACACTACACATTTTAGTATTTTGCGCTACAGCGCTGCCGCTTCTTTTAAAATAGAAAAAGTGTATAATCCATTATGAATTCCCATACCTATTGGCTGATGAGTGAAAACAAAATTAGAGAAAAATTAACTTAAAACAGTCTCCCTTTAAATAAATTTTATTTTCTTTCTTTGTTTCATAGAAAACTGTTCTATGGGGAACAGTACTATATCTCACAATACAAAGAAAATATATTCAGTGCGTGTTTTATAAGGAATAGTAGTTAGTTATTTAATAACTAAATGATACAATTTATCAAATTATAAACCTTTTACAGAAAATGTTCATTTTAAGTTGATAGTTCATGGAAAGAATTAAATTAAAATAGGAAATATAACGAAATTATGTAAGTTGAATCCGTTTCTGGTGAACAATCGAGCACTGATAACAAAGATAAGAGCTTATCTCTCACAGATAGTGTAGTGCCATATCAAGTGCCATCAGTAACGAACTGAGGGTTGAGGTGAAGGTGGCAACTTTTATTCCATGGCATAGTTTATATATCATATTTACAAAGCATTCCATTTAACGAATACTTTAACTGTTAAGTTCTATTTATTTCAGTGACTACAAATTAATAAATTGTTGCATAATAATATTGGTAAATGGTTAGTTGTGACCTTATATAAATCATATCTATTATTTCATCACAGGTATCATAAAAAGGCACCTATTATCAATCATTGGGCATTCTTTGTGTAAGGTAACTTACGAGTTATCGCACAGTTCCACATTTACGGTCATGTAAGAAACATATACTTATTTTAAAATAATGAATTAATATATCACATTATAATTATCTTTTTCTTCTATTATCGAAAATACGGAACTGTCCGATAATTCAAAACTTACCCTACATTAGCTATCTTGATCAGCAGTAAAACTTTTGAATTCTAAATCATAAGTCAGTATTATCTTTATTAAATATATTTATGTAATTATTCACGCATTAAACAAAGAGATACTCGAAAGGTGGAATATTAGCATTCACTGTACTGTAGTTACCGAGTAAAGGGCCCGTCACACCGCAATAACTTCGCTGTTGCGTTCCTGGAGCGATGAAAAAAGTCATCACCATTCGTTACCGTTCACCAGAAGTTGGTCCCCGTTCAGACAACGCCACATAAGCTCGACCACAGCTTATAGCCCCTCTTACCGTTCTGAGAGTTTTGAGCTGAGTAAAATATTGCGATCGGTGAAAAGAGGGCAATTTTTTATTTTTTACTCCAACATTGTTCACCACTGATCCAAGTTCGTCCAACAACACCCAGTTAAAATTTGGCATCGCTAAACGCAAGTTTGTGGTCGTTGGGGTCGGGTAGGCTGACGAAGCAAAAATCTCGAACGCTGGATTGCCAGCTTTGCCCGGGCGGTGATTAAACGTTACAATAACTTTGGTGACGCGGTCGTAAGCGTTTTGCGAGCGGACTCATGATTGCTGGAACGGTGTCGGGCGTTAAAGCAGTCATTCATTGCGGTGATGAACTTTGGTTTGGCGTTGGTATGGATGAGTTTAGACCACTGCCGTTAAGCCAACGCTATAGCAATCTTGATTTCAGCTGTGCACTGCTATGAAGACGCCAGTGTTTTCGATTTTTTTTAACGAGCGTTGTTGAAATTCGGTCCCTTCTACCTACCGCTCAAGAAACGCTCCAAAAAAGTTCATCCTGTGATTGGGTAGTGTTCAGTGATCGCCTAAATTAATTTTTCTAAGATATAAAACTATTTAAAAATAGTTTTTTATTTATAAATTATTAATGTAGAACCTACACTTTTCTCTCTCCAATGAATAGGATTTCAACTATAGACTTTACTGTCCTTTTTGACTTCAGTGCCAAATAATTCCCTGAGGATGGGGAGAGACGGAGAGGGAAAGAGCAAGAGCAAAAGCTCCAAAAATGCTACGTTCTTTCCGGTAAGTCGCCAGATAATTAATAGTTATTAATTGAGATATCCTAAAACTAATTGAAACTTTCACGACTCATGGATATTATTTCCCCATTTTACCATCAGGGTGACCATATTTGGGTCGACTCAATCACCAACAAGGAGTTTGACGTGGCGATTGGAGGGAAAGTGAAAACGGCAGAGGGGAAGAAGATCACCATAGTGGATGATAATGGCAAGGTTAGGGTAGACTTAATAGAGTTAGTAATTTGCAGTGTAGCAGTCAACTCTTAAATGATTGTTGTTTCATCTCATCCAGACTGTAGTGCTGACCCCCGAGAGGCGAATCAAGGCCATGCACCCCACCTCTGTCCAGGGGGTGGAGGACATGATTGGTTTGGGGGACTTACATGAAGCAGGCATATTGAGGAACCTGTTCATCCGATACAAGGAGAGCCTCATATACGTGAGTGCAAATGACAGTATTTAAAAAAAGACATATTACAATAAAACTCCTGTAGTTTTCTATGTTTAAATTATAGAAAATGATATGTGTTAAGAATGGCATTATAGTTATCCCTCAATGACCATAGTTTTCTAAGACGTCAATCATAGAAAACTATCTAGTGAACCCGATATATGAAGTGGCTCTGAGTTATGAAGAAGAAACCAATACATACTCCATAACTCAGGAGTTTCACTGTATGCTAAAATATGTTATATCACTCACCATTAAATGATGAAAAGTAAGAAATGTTCTCTTTGATACTAGACTTACACAGGATCAATTCTTGTGGCTATCAATCCGTACAAGAATTTACCCATCTACACTGTGGAGCAAATCAGGATGTACAAGGGAAAGAAATTTGGGGAGTTACCTCCTCACATTTTCGCAACTGGGGACAACTGCTACAACAACATGATTACCTACAAGAAAGATCAATGTGTTGTGATCAGGTGTGTGCTAATTTTGATGATTGTACCTAACAGGGGTTGGTACTGGTTTACACGTGCAGATAAATCTTAAGGTCAACCGTTGGATCTACATCGGATGAAAACTCCGTCGCATTTAAACGCATCCGATTTATCTCACGATCTGTCTAGATATTCGCGAGAGCTTACGGTGAATTAATGAGTCCACGAAAGATTAACCGACCAACGTTCAGATTATCTGATACATCGTTTCGATCAGATCTCTTGGCCGGATCATAAGATATATTTGAACATGTAAACCAGCCTTATAAGGTATCAATCAATCAACTGGTTTTCTTTTCAGTGGCGAGTCTGGCGCTGGTAAGACTGAGAACACTAAACTGATTCTACAGTACCTGACAGCTATCTCTGCCAGACACTCCTGGATTGAGCAGCAAGTTCTGGAAGCCAACCCAATTCTGGAAGGTGAGGATTTGTTCTCATGGAAAGAATTTCCATAATGTTGAGGAGCGGAGCGTTAATATTTAATTTAGGTTAACCTCATCTGTTTGACGTTAAAAATGTTCATCATCTTATAGTCTTGAAATCATTATAAAGCACTTTCTCAAAGAATCAATACAAAAACCGTGTCTTTTAATTAATGTCAAAGTGAAGAAATATTTAATTGCATTTACAAGCCAATATGATTTTAAACTTTAAATACAATGAGAATGTCATTTATTATAATATTCTTTTCGGCAGCTTTCGGTAACGCCAAGACAATCCGTAACGACAACTCCTCTCGATTCGGGAAGTACATCGACATCCACTTTTCTAACGAAGGGGTGATCGAAGGGGCTAAAATAGAGCAGTACCTGCTGGAGAAGAGCAGACTGGTGTTCCAGAGTAAGGGAGAGAGGAACTATCACATCTTCTACTGCATGTTGGCTGGTTTATCCAAGGAGAAGCAGCAGCAACTCAAATTGAAAGCTGCCAGTCATTACAAGTACCTTAACCAGGTAAGCCAATAAATAGGGTTTAGAATAACGAGTATTCTATAATGCCCTTTTTATGCCCAAGTTGACATATGTGTCCCCTTTCAAATGATTATTTTGGCAGTTTTTTTTTGAGATATTTCCCTTTAAGAGCAGGGTTAAATACATGTGTACTCTTTCATGTATTAGAGAACATGTGTACTATTTTGTAGTATTAGTTATGCAAAATTGTGATTTTCTTTAATTTGGCTTTTTATTGTTTAATTTGCATTTCTTTACCTACTTACCTAACTATTACACGAATATCACAGAAATTCCCGTTTGTTTTTCTCGCTCAAAATAATGTAGGACATTAATGGGTTTATACGATTTGGAATATACTTAGCAACACATTTCACAAATTAAATAGTGAGTAATTTGAATTAGGGTCAATTTCTCCATTTCCATTACTGACATTGCTAATTCTTCACCTTCATTCAGGGCGATGCGATTGTTTGTGAAGGTAGGAACGATAGCCGTGACTTCGGAGAGATAACAGGGGCCATGAAGGTTCTCAACTTCAAGGACGGTGAAGTCTTGGAAATAATGAAGGTGCTCACTGCCATATTGAACCTCGGCAACGTGAAGTTCAAGGCGAAAACAGTTGGTGAGTTCACTTTTCCATCATAATGCATTGCGAATTCATTGTACAGTAGAACTCCTCTATAGTGAATGTAGAGTTCGGAGTAAGAGAACTAATCCGTATAGTGAACAAATCTACTTTAGTCTGCCATAAAATGGCCATCAGTTTTAGAAAACTAATAAAAGTTAGCTATATCCTTTTCTTATTTGTTCTAAACGGTGTAACCGCCCAATGGCTCTTAAACTTCCCTACTTATCTTCTTTTGTCAGATGGAGTAGATGGGAGTGACGTGACGGATCTACCAGGTTTGGTGTGGATAGCAGAGTTACTGGCAATGGATGCCCAGGCCCTGAGGATGGGACTAACCAACAGGTCCATTGCCACCCAGAGTGACTTTGTGGTGAGTTGGGCTCTTTTCTGTTATCCTTCTGCTAATTCTAATACTAACGGTACTTTGCTGGCATCACTCCGCCATTTATATAGCTCCCTCTCATTTTGAAGAATCTCAACATTAGGACGTAATGTAGTTTGTCGTATCTGCTAGTTTGTCGTACTGCACACTTCATGATTGTTTAATGACCTGGCAGTGGGAAACTGGGGTGGGCATGGCAAACTTCCGTTATATGTAACTCCCTGTCAGGTCACTAAGCGATCGTGAAGTGTGCAGTACAAAAAAATAGCGGATGAAAATAACTACATTACGGCAATCTATATTGAGATTCTTCAAAATGAGAAAAATAGAAGTAACAGCTGATGCCAGGAAAGAATCGTGAGTTGAATAGTATTAAGTTGGTTATTGTGTTTTTGAAAAATATTTAAACCTGGCTTTTGAACACGAAAGGTTAATGTGTTCACTTTTTCAGCTTTCCCCTCTGAATGTAGAGCAAGCAAACGCTGCCCGAGATGCTTTCGTCAAAGGTATCTATGGCAAACTTTTCGAGTGGATTGTGGAGAAAATAAATGCTACCATCTACGACAAGGCAAAGAAAAAGTGCAACTCATGTGGAGTCCTGGATATCTTCGGATTCGAAAATCTGAATCACAACAGGTAACTTCGTATCTGTTTATGATTTCAAATTTCCCAATTTGAATTACAATAGAAACCAAGTTAGTTTCATATCTATACAGGCTCATGTCCTTTTCTTTCAATCGTTGCTTATTATTCATCCTTTACATTCAGTTTCGAGCAACTGTGCATCAACTACGCCAACGAGAATCTGCAACAGTTCTTCGTGCAGCACATCTTCAAGCTAGAGCAAGAGGAGTACAATGTTGAGAACATTAATTGGGAGAAGATCCAATTCATAGACAACCAAGACACTCTCAATCTCATTGCCCTCAAATCCATGAACCTCATGGCTCTGGTCAATGAAGAATCAAAATTCCCCAAGGTGCTTAGATTCCATAACCAAATTAAAGTTGAACACTTCTGACTTGCTTTTTGGATAATTATTAGTAACCTCTTTTCTGTTCTACAGGGAACTGACGTTACTATGTTGGCTAAGTTCAACAACTGTCACGCATCCAACAAGTATTACGTTAAACCGAAATCTAGCAGCCAAATTGTGTTCGGAATCCATCACTTTGCGGGTAGTGTCAACTACAATGCCACTGGTATGTCAAGATCATCAAATAGTATTTATGCATTTTTTATAAAGAGTTTAATTCCATTAGCCATTCTTTCTTTCGTCTTCAGGTTTCCTGGAAAAGAACAGAGACACTTTCAGTGCAGATCTCCAGACTGCAATCAATGAGCAATCGGGAAAGAACAGTTTTCTCAAATACCTCTTCAAGAAAACTGGTAAAATTGATTACCTTCCTCATTTTGATTGATGTGAACAATAGCTCTGAATATTAACAATTCCTTTTAACAATAGTACCTAATAAGTCTTGTTCTTTTTCAGAGGGAAGCAGCAAGAAGAAAGACATCAAAACTTTGTCCGGTCAGTTTAAAAAGTCTCTGGATTCGCTAATGGTGACACTCTCGGCCTGTCAGCCCTATTTCGTCAGGACAATCAAACCAAATGAAAACAAAAGTCCAATGGTAATATTTTGATGAAATTCTTTCATTTTATCTATATCTCTGAGTATCAAGGTTGCATTTACGAGTCTTCTTTTTCAGTTGTTCGATCGTGAGCTTTGCTGTCGGCAACTCCGTTACTCCGGAATGATGGAAACTATTCGCATACGAAGAGCTGGTTACCCAATCAGACACACCTTCTACGAGTTCGTGGAGAGGTACAGGTTCCTCATCTCAGGGTGTCCACCTGCCCACAAGGTAAGAAAAAATATATAGTGTATACATTATATACTGAACTTACTTTAATATAATTTTAATCTCAACCATTTCTGAAAAGAAGTTGTTTGATACACAATATGTGAAATCAAACATTAAACGCCGCTATGTACTAACTAGCTACAGTGAAACTCCTGAGTAATGAAGTATTGGTTTCTACAAAACTCAGAGCCACTTCATATGTCAGGTGCACTAGATAGTTTTCTATGGTTAAAACTATGGTCGTTGAGAGATAACTATGACGAAATTCTTGACGTGTATTATTTTCTATAATTTAAACATAGAAAACTACTTCATAACTCAGGTGCACTTCATAACTCAAGTCCCCATTACTCGAGTTCTCCATAATTCAGAATTTCATAATTCAGAACTTCATAATTCAGGAGTTTTACTGTATTAACATTTCTAACTTCTGTTCCATGCAGTGCAATGTAGAGAACGCTTCTAAGCGCATCTGCAAGGAAGTCCTAGCCAAAACTGACCACCAGATCGGTCTAACGAAAGTGTTCCTGAAGGATGCTCAGGATGTCTACCTGGAAAAGAGGAGAGAGGAAATTCTAACTCTGAAGATTACCATCATGCAGCGATGCATGAGAGGCTGGTATTACCGAAAGAGGTAATTATCAAAGTTCTATTGATTGATTGCATTAATGATCAAACTGCATCCACGCATTAATATTTATTGCATTAATAAACATCCACGCATCTATAGCTCATGAATCATAGAAAAAGTATGAGTGCTTACATTCGAAATACTAAATTAGGGATGTTTTATTGAATTGAATGTTTAATTAAGAAGTTTCTCTTTTTCAGGTTCTTGCTCATGCGTCAGAACATTTCCTTCCTCCAAACATGGTGGAGGTACCAAATCCTACGCAAAGGCTTCGCCAGACTTCAAGCCAGCATCAAGGCACGGAGAGCGACCTACAACTTCACTGTTATTCGCAGGACTTTCGTGGGACTCCAGGTTAGATTATTATGAATTCTTGGTTTGTTTCTCATTTTTATTTTGACTATAAAAAGAACCTGTGTAAATTCATCAGTCAGTAACAGAAATATCTTCCCATAGGCTCAATGCAGAGGCTTTTTGGCTCGCAAGCGATTCGTTCAAAGAGTGGAGGCCAAAAGACTCAGAGCCATCGAAGAAAAGGAACTCAGAAAACAAGGAAACAAGAAGGAAGCAAAGGAAATTGCAGAGATGAACTATCAAGTAAGTACAAATATAAATCATCATTTTGTATTTGCATCACCCACCTCAACCATTCTCTAGTTTTTAAGAGAATTTTATCATCCGTTTTTTATTTTTTATTCCGATTGCATTTTATATTACCTTATAAAGATCGTATTGTCTTGAGAATAGTTTTATATGAATATTTTCCACTCGAATATCCTATAATCAGTTTTATAAAAATGTTAAAATCTTTCTTCAGAAACGTCTACTAGAACTTGAGGAGGAGGCAGACATAGCCGATGTTTCTCACTATGACGAAGAAGGTAACGAGACTGCCTTCAACGACTCACAGTTGGTGGATGAGATGTTTGACTTCCTGGGGGAGGACACGGCCCTGGCTAATAAGAGACTCAGGGTAATTGCCACCGACCTCTACGTGCTTTTATGGAAAATTTTGTCTTTAAAAAATCCTCTATGATAAATATCTTTTAGGTTTTACTGTTATGATTTTTTTTTTCATTTCGACCTTATTATTCCTAGCTTTACTATTTATATCTAGACAATAATTTTCCATTGAAAACAAGAAGTGCTAATTACCTTCGCAGAAAGCTGAAGGTTATATTTTAGACAGCATTTATTTTTGTACATTAATTTAGTTTTATTGATCTTCCAGGTGATTAATCACTTATTGTGCTGGTATATAGAATATCCATTGAATTTTAAAACAATCCAGAACTATTTGGACATATAGTAATGCTTTATTTCCATCATTTGAACAAGCAGTTATACTTCAATAAAGTATCTGTTCAATAAATACTTGTTATTATATATTCATTAATGGTTATTTAATGCACCGAAGGATGAAGATGCTCAATCGATAGCAGACACTGCTGGGTTCTATCCTGATGAAGATTTGGACGAGTACACTTTCCAGAAGTACGCAGCTGCTTACTTCCAGTCTAACATCAACCACAGGTACTCTCGCAAGCAGATCAAACAGCCTCTGCTCAATCTCAAGTACGACATCGACAAGATGGTAAGTCTGGTACTTGATGAGTTTTGTAAAAATCTATGAATATCACTTTGTACTGATAGTTCCCGATATCAGGCGGCGACTGCTCTCTGGATTACCATTCTGCGTTTTATGGGAGATCTTCCAGAGCCGAAATATGCAACTGGAGAGAAAGACAGTACTCCTGTCATGATGAAGATATCGAGCACAATAGGCAGAAACTTTGCAAAAACAAAAGAGTTCGAGCAGCTCCAGAAACTTGCAGATAACCCCGGCAATCTCACGGTAAAAAAAATCTACTTTAAGGATATTTGCCCTCAAGAAGTTTGAATCTCCGAACATTTCTGATACTTTTCTTATTTTCATGCATATAACTAAAATTAACTTAATTGTAGTACGCAAACAAACTTCAAGTGCATTTTTTTTTATTCCAGAGCAAGGAACGTAAGATGATATCTCTGACATTGAAACGCAAGAATAAACTAACAGACGAGATGATGAAACGTCTTCGTGACGACGGTAACTCTGAAGAAACTTACAAAGAGTGGCTCAACTCAAGACCTACTACCAATATGGAGAAACTCCACTTCATCATTGGCCATGGAATTCTAAGAGAGGAACTCAGAGATGAGATTTACTGTCAGATCTGTAAGCAACTCACCAATAACCCCAGTAAGCCATCTCATGCCAGAGGCTGGATTCTGCTATCGCTTTGTCTCGGTTGCTTCGCTCCGGCACCAACCTTCGTCAACTATCTCTTGAATTTCATTAGCAGTGGACCTCCTGGATATGGCCCTTATTGTCACAAGAGGCTAAAGAGAACTTTTGTAAATGGAACTAGGACGCAACCTCCAAGTTGGCTCGAACTGCAGGCAACTAAAACTAAAAAATCCGTGATGCTCCCCATCACGTTCATGGACGGCAACACCAAGACCCTCTATGCAGACTCGGCCACCACAGCTCGAGAACTCTGCAATCAACTCTCTGACAAAATCACCCTCAAAGATCAGTTCGGATTCTCTTTGTACATCGCCCTCTTTGACAAGGTAATTACTTCCCCCTTTCAGTATTTAGTGTAACATGAAGGTGCACCCCCTTTCAAGTCATAAAACAATTATAAAGTGTACACTGTAAAGTGCAACAAGCTAGCGGATACAACAAAAACTTATAGTTTTCTCTCGCTAAGAATCTTCCCTGGGAAGTGGAGGAGACCACGTGATATTATTATTTCCTCCAATCCGTATTTAGTGTAACATGAATGTGCGTCCAAAATATATAACAAACCAGCAGATACAACAAACTACTAACATTTGTCTCTCACTAGGTATCTTCCCTGGGAAGTGGAGGAGACCACGTGATGGACGCCATTAGTCAGTGTGAGCAGTACGCCAAAGAACAGGGAGCGCAGGAGAGAAATGCTCCGTGGAGACTCTTCTTCAGGAAGGAAATATTCTCCCCTTGGCACGACCCCACTCTCGATAATGTTGCATCAAACCTTATCTATGAACAGGTAGAAGAATGATATTAACGTGCATGTTTTAAAGATTGAAATTGTATTGCTGTGTTATTTTATTGCTATTTCTTCATCATTTAGACACAAACTGCATATACAATTTTGAAGTCTTTGAATAACACCTATTTGTTTTTATTGAACTAATTGTACTTGATTTTATATATTTCGGTTGCTTATAAATCTAATTTTAAATGATAGATCGTAAGAGGAGTCAAGTTTGGAGAATACAAATGTGACAGTGATGAAGACTTGGCTTTGCTAGCTGCTCAGCAGTACTACATTGAGTTCGGAGTTGATATGAACATGGAAAGACTCAGAAGCAACGTCAATTCTTACATTCCTGACCACTACGTCTCCAGTATGGACAATTCACTCGATGAGTAAGAAACCAAATCATAACTAAGTCTTTTTAAGAAAATCTGAAGAATCAGCCGTTACGACTACTAACATTTCCTCCATTACTAGATGGGTGAAAAATATCTCTAACGCTCACAAGAAAAGTTTCTATGTGAAGGAGAGGGTAGAGCATTTGCGACTAAAAGAAGACGTTGTCTCATTCGCTAAGTTCAAATGGCCTCTCTTGTTCTCAAGATTCTATGAAGCTGTCAGGTAACAGTTGCTCTACAATTTCTATATAATTTGCTTCTAATATATTCAGAATAAAGTAACTAAATATTTGATAACATCTTAAAGGATATCTGGACCTGTTCTGGAGAGAGACGAAGTGATAATAGCGATAACTTGGACTGGAGTTTATTTGGTCGACAACCAAGAAACGGTAAAGTGAATTCTCATATAAAGACTCGCAAGTGATAGGTCAGCTCCTCCATTAATGACATTTCATGTTCAAACAGATTTTGAGAGAGCTCATCTACCCTGAAATCGTGTCAGCCTTTTCCAAGAGTGTAGATGACGCTCAGATGATCTTAGGTCAGTCTCTGTCTATCACGACTCTGAGAGGAGAGTGTTTCACCTTTAGATGCGCCAACTGTGACGACATCAAAGACCTGATCCTCTACTTCTTGGAGGGGCTCAAGAAAAGGTCAACGTTTGTCGTGGCTTTGCAAGACTACAGAAGTCCAGGTAAAATTATACCCTTCACCTTCTTGGATTAATGATTTGAATCAAGGCTCATGTTTGTGCCAAATATTTCAGGAGAAAGTTCCTTCCTGTCCTTCAAGAAGGGTGATTTGATCGAGTTGACAGATGGTTGTCATGGTGAGACAGTTCTCAGTCATGGTTGGTGTGTAGGAACCTGTGAAGGTGAGACGGGTAACTTCCCGGCGGAGGTAGTGACAGTGGTGCCTACTTTGCAGAAACCCGATAAGGAATTGGCGGTGTGTGCTATTTGGAATTTCTTTGATATATGACCATTTTTGAGTAATTATATTTAACATTTGGTTATTTTTCAGAAATTGTACGCTACAGAAGAAGCTGAGAAGGCAAGGAAATTGATGGAGTCTGAGAGCATTCAAACAGAAACTACGAAAACTGCTCAACTTGAACACACCCTTGAACAATACTCTAGGGAACATTTCAGGTGAAGATCAAGTTAACAATTAGGAAGTAAGGTGAAATGGGTTAAAGAATTCAACGGTTCTTTCCTTTTCCAGACCATCAGTTAAGAGTACCTATGCACGAAGAAGTCAACTTACGGCACTGAGAGGGAATAGTGTTGATGTCCTGTGGAAATATTCAAGAGAGCCGATAAAGCAAGGATTACTTCTCAAAGTCTACGAAGATGACAGACTCTCTCAAAAAGCAGCGAA
Organism: Caprella mutica; assembly: GCA_947561585.1. Classification (NCBI taxonomy): domain Eukaryota; kingdom Metazoa; phylum Arthropoda; class Malacostraca; order Amphipoda; family Caprellidae; genus Caprella; species Caprella mutica. The sequence continues at coordinate 183,052 of CANNZV010000493.1, read as the reverse complement.
TATATTTGCGTCCATCCTTAGGTTCACAGGGGAGATGAGAGCAAGAGCCAATCCTACGGACACTGAGCTTACTGATAGCATCTTCGAAGGAGCCCTAAAACACGTAAGTTCATAATTAAAACGAATTGATTATTGTAATTAATTTTCGGTATTCACTGCCAGTTAACTAATTCTTTTATTTTTGTCAAAGGAGATTCTGCGGGATGAGATTTACTGTCAGTTGATGAAGTAGTAAACTAATTCTTTTATTTGTGTCATAGGAGATTCTGCGGGATGAGATTTAAGCCGATGATACACTAGCAGCAATTGGTGCATTGGTTGCAGCCCGCACTTCATGCAGCTCGCCAAATGGTAGTTTGAGGCAGCAATGATTGCCATTTTCGGAGATCCAACATGTTGGATTCACCCCGCACTCAGAGTAGCATTCAGTGCGGCTGCAGCGGTTGAACGGGAAGTGTGCTCCTCGTTGCTCCTCAATATATCTTCACCAGAATATGAGTAGAAAAGACTCATATTCTCAGCGTTATGACGACTGTGATAAAAAGTGTACTGTATCAGGTGCACCCTGAGTGCATGCATGAATTGTGGACCGCAACCAATGAAGCAATTGCTTTTAGTGTATCATCAGCTTTACTGTCAGTTGATGAAGCATTTAACTAATTCTTTTATTTCTTCACAAGAGATTCTGCGGGATGAGATTCACTGTCAGTTGATGAAGAAGTTAACTAATTCTTTTATTTCTTCACAGGAGATTCTGCGGGATGAGATTTACTGTCAGTTGATGAAGCAGTTAACGGACAATAGAAATAGAGCTAGTGAAGAGAGAGGTTGGGAACTGATGTGGCTAGCAACAGGACTCTTTGTCTGTTCTCAGAGTCTCATGAAGGTGAGAGTATATTTTAGAGATCCTCTTTGAGTAGCTACCTTTGAATAGTCTCGTGAAGGTGAGAGTTTATTTTAGAGATCCTCTTTGAGTAGCTACCTTTGAATAGTCTCGTGAAGGTGAGAAATAGGAATATTAATTTTAGAAATCCTTTTTGATTAGTCATAGTGATAACTGATATATAAATATCTTTGGATTAGTAATCTATTTTTTTAAAGATCGATCACCGAAAAGTAGAATTCCAATAATTTTATTGTTTTCAAACTATACGTATCATTTTTTTCTGCCTATCAGGAGCTGAACCAATTCCTGAAGACTCGTACTCATCCGATTGCTCGCGATGCGGTGAAGAGAATCCAAAAAACTCTAACGTGTGGTGAGAGGAAGTTTGCTGCCCACCAAGTCGAGATAGAAGCCATCCATCATAAGACTACACAGATCTACCATAAGGTGATATAATTAAACACAAATACCTAACAATATTGTCATCGACATATTCTGACAAATGTTACTCCACAGGTGTACTTCCCTGATGACAGCTGTGAAGCATTCGAAGTTAGTTCCTGGACGAGGGCCTCTGATCTATGTTCTCACATCAGCACTAAGATTGGCTTGAAGTCATCTGAAGGTTTCGCTCTCTTCGTCAAGATTTCTGACAAGGCTATATCTGTGCCTCCTGAAGATTTCTTCTTCGACTTTATCAGACTGCTGACGAAGTGGATGATAAAGAGCAGACCTAACAGTGACGGTCAGTGCGTACCTTAAAGTTCGAATCTTGAAATATATCTAAGAGGAATAAATATGTTTTTTATTGCAATGGAGTTTTCTAAAGTATTTACATCTTGATAGGTCGAAGCTCAGTGTTCACCTACCAAGTGTTCTTCATGCGTAAACTCTGGACTAACGTGTCACCTGGCAAGGATTTGGTAGCAGATACTATCTTCCACTATCACCAAGAGCTGCCAAAATACTTGAGAGGTCAGTTAGCATTAAACATTATTATAACAGGACACTTTTGGTATGAAAATGTACTAACATGAAATCGGAACCTTTGTACTTTGTAGGCTACCACCAAGTCGATAAAGATTCGGCAGTCAAACTGGCTGGTATAATCGCTAGAATTCAACTGGGAGAAGACAAGGATGAGCTGAACCAAATTTCGTGAGCTATTTAGTTATTAATCCACATAATACTGATTTCCCTAATCTGCCAGATAATAATTTGACATTTTTAAAGATAAAACAACCTAACTCATCTTTTCCACAGCTCTCTACTTCCTTTGCTCGTCCCTGAAGATTTGTTGAAGACTTTCAGTACTTCTGAATGGAAGAAGAAAATAACACGGGCTTACAATGATACAGCTGGTAATAATAACAATTAGAATATATAATGAAATTCAAGGGCTACCCTAACCTTTTTTGGAATCAATAACTTGATGAAATAAAAATCTAAGATCAATTTGATGAATTCAGGAAATTCAAGCGACGAAGCCAAGTCTCTGTTCCTCTCCGCCATTGGCAAATGGGTAACATTCGGCTCGGCTTTCTTTGGAGTGAGACAGAGTGGTGACCCGCAGTACCCAACCAGACTTATCATCGCCATCAACAAGAATGGAGTGCTCATCATGCATTCCGTGTCAAAGGTAATATTAAACTGTAGAACGTAGATATAAAGCTAACTGCTAAATCGTTCCCCAAATCATCATCTGTTCAACTTTAAGGTTCTCTGAAAGTTGATCAGGTAGAAAAATACAGGATCTCACAGATAGAGATTGTGATGAGATTATCATTGGTTACCTTAAACCCTTTTAACCACTAACAGTCACTTTTCTAACTTTCAGGAGGTACTAGGCAAGTTCCCTTTCACAAGCATCAGCAACTGGTCCTCTGGTAACACTTTCTTCCACATGACTATTGGTAACTTGATGAACGGAACAAAGCTCCTCTGCGAAACAACTCAGGGTTACAAGATGGACGACCTCATGTCTTCGTATGTTGGTTTGCTTTTCACCTCAAAAACCAGACGACTTTAGAGAAGATGTAACACTGGTGCCTAAAATACCTAATTGGGGGAGGCAAGATAGGAAACATAAACTGATGCCTAAAATACCTAATTGGGGGAGGCAAGATAGGAAACATAAACTGATGCCTAAAATAACTAATTGGGGGGAGGAAAGATAGGAAACATAAACTGATGCCTAAAATACCTAATTGGGGGAGGCAAGATAGGAAACATAAACTGATGCCTAAAATAACTAATTGGGGGGAGGCAAGATAGGAAACATAAACTGATGCCTAAAATACCTAATTGGGGGAGGCAAGATAGGAAACATAAACTGATGACTAAAATAACTAATTGGGGGGAGGAAAGATAGGAAACATAAACTGGTGCCTAAAATACCTAATTGGGGGAGGCAAGATAGGAAACATAAACTGATGCCTAAAATACCTAATTGGGGGAGGCAAGATAGGAAACATAAACTGATGACTAAAATAACTAATTGGGGGGAGGAAAGATAGGAAACATAAACTGATGCCTAAAATACCTAATTGGGGGGAGGAAAGATAGGAAACATAAACTGATGCCTAAAATACATAATTAGAAGGCAGCTGAAACTGAAATATTTCGGAAACGAATTTGTATCTTATTTCTCAATGATTTATATCAAATTCATTCTTGATTACATTCAATTCAATTAATAAGCTGTTCATAAATAGATGTTGTTGTTAAAGTAGATTATATAGAAGTGTATAGAGAGTTTTGATTATGCGTAATACATATTAGAGTTTGATTGGGATCATGTTAAGTCTATTTATATACATACAATTCTACATATAGTGTGGTCCAAAAGTAGGTGATTAGTAATTGATATCACCTACTTCTACCAAAAGTATTGAGTCACAGTGTTATCTAATCTGTGACGAATACGTTAAATGGTTTGTATCTTCACGGCTTTTGACACCTAATGGCTAATGGTAAAAAAAAAATTCTATCAGTTTTAACATTTATGAGATTCCCGATACTATTTTAGCACCAATTCTTTTATGCTCACCTACTTTTGGGTCATTATAATTAGTAATGTTCTTATGTTATCGTTTGATTTTTACTGTTTTGAACTGTTATTTTAACTTGTTCTGTTGCCTTGTGTCGGTGTTCCTTGTTGTTATTATTAGCGGTCAATTTTTCACTATAAAGAGAATAGTTGGATATTTCATTTCGGTAATTTCTTACTTTTAACATTTTATTCCAATAAAATATATTATTCTATTAGTTTTTTTAATATTTTTTCATCCTATTGCAAAATAAGAACAAAACATAATAGTGTTCGAATAAAATTTTAAAAAATTAATGATAATCATGAGTAGGTACCATTTTATTTTCAAATATTTCAAATATATAGAATTAAATGTTTGCTTACACTTTAAAAGTTTTCATAGATTACTATTAAATCAATTACAATTAGTTGAATTCCTTTGATAAGGTTAAACTATACATTATTCAGTTAGTTTAAACTGTTACATGGACGTAGGCGCAGATATTTCACAACAGTCAGGATTTACAGGATTCTAAAATGGTGAATTTAATGGAATTTGGTTTAGAGAAGTGGTCGCATTCACACAAAAGATATATTTCAAATATGGCACATAAACAAAGTGGTACTACCTTGATGTATATTCATATTTCAGGAGGTATACTGTAAAAGGTATTACCGATAAGGTACTGCGTTCATATGTGGCTACCTCACACCCATTCGGGTGTCACAGGTACATTTGGCATCTAACTTTTTATTTGGGCAGCTATCGAGTTTAAACTTTTATAATGTTTGAACTATAACAATACCGATAATATCCTGTGAAAATATCGTCAATTAATTGAAATTTGATTTAATAAAGATAATTTTTATTTCATGAAAATCGTATGCTAACTTTAACATTTCCGGCTTTTAGAATTGTGTTATGTAGATTTTTGATCTACTATGGTTCTTTTATGTTAACTTAATGATTTTTTAATGACCGGACAGGGGGGTTCGGGGGACGGCACACCCCCCGATACATATATCAGTAAATTTATCAGAAATAAACTACAAATGTACCTATGACACCCGATCGGTTGTCTCAGGTACATCATTTTTCGAAGTTTGTTTTGCTTATTATTAATTCAAATTTAAACTAATTGACGATATTTTTACTGGATATTATCGGTATTAGTATAGTTCAAACATCATAAAAGTTTAAACTTCATAGCTGCCCAAATAAAAAGTTAGAGGCCAAATGTACCTGTGACACCCGTTTGCGGGTGAGGTAACCACATTAGAGCGCAGTAACTTACTCGGTATTACCGAATAAGTTAAACAATCAACAATTAGGTAGGTTTGAAACCATCATTAAACTGAAAAGTACAATAATAAGAAGAGCAATATAGCTCAGACAGTAAAACTTTTACCAAATATTAGCACAAGTAACGCTAGAACATTTAAAGAAGTGATGCGAATCTAGTAGGTTTAGCCACATATGACCATCACTAGTGGGTTGAAACTTACTTAACCAAATTTTAAACACTTTTGATGGAAGTGATGCGAACCTAATAGGTTTAGACTTTAGGCCTATTCTATACTAGCAGAAAAACGACGCGTTTTCACCGCCCTGTTTACTCCTCTTCAACTAATCACGGTTAAATGAATGGAAAACGGTAGAAGCGCTAGTATTGTTTTGCATTCATTTAACAGTGATTAATTGAAGAGGCGTAAACTGGGCGGTAAAAACGCGGCGTTTATCTGCTAGTATAGAATGGGCCTTAAACTACAAGTATACGACCATCACCAGCGAATAGTTTTTAACTACTGGAATTCATGACTGGAAAAAAAACTTTACAACGAAGTACCTATCGCCAATCCAAACACTAAAATGGTATGCAGCGCCCTCTACTGACAATTTATGAGAAAATACATGCCTAATAAATATATTAATACATGATATTACTTTATATACTTTTAAATCAGTTTATAGTTATATTAGTTTTGGATTTTCTTTTTTTATAATTACATAAACACCAACAAATAATATCTACAAATAATTCTTATGAAGGCGGTAAAAAAAATAAGAACATGCCCTTAATGAAAAGTAATTGATTTAATGAGAAGTTGGTAGTATGACATTTAAGATATAAATATTGAGGGTAAATTAAATAAGAACTGGATTTTTTTTAATCTCTGTGATTAATCCATTTAGACCCAAATAAAAAACTAATTACTTAAAGGTCCTCTCCAGGCTCCGGGAAAAAATGAGTTTATAACATAGTATTATAGAACTAAGGTATACGATCATTATTCTGCAAACCGCATACAATTCGGTTCAGTATATATTTTGTTATTTGCTTTTAAAGTTTTTTAATACTTTGTGAGTAACAATCGAGCGAATCACTAACCTGACGTTGAGAAAGAAGATTGTACACTCTTTGTTTTGATTTCAATTTTAGATTTTTAAACAAACAATGCGTTTTTAGCCTTCTTTTATGATATTAATTGTTTCTAAAAGTATATAAACGTTTCTATAATAAGTTTATCCAAATTTAAACCTTTAAAAGAATAATAAATAGATTTATTAAACCAAATACCTAGTTGACAATCAAACAAATGGTGTACATTCTTCTTCTTCAGACTGAAAATTAGAAAGTCGGAAGTAAAGTAGGTTTTGTAGAGTTTGGATTATAAAAATCTTTAAAAGCATATAAAATTAAAAATATGCTATAAAATTTTTATGCGGTTTGCAGTAAAATAATAAGAAACATTAGCCTCGTTGATTTAAGCAATAAAAAAATTTGCTTGGAGGGGACCTTTAAGAGTATACAAATAAAATATACTGAATAGAGTCCAGTACCTATATTCTAATTTTTGAAGCTTTAGTGTAGTTATTTTCCGTGTAGGTAAATACAAACCTGTATATGTATATTGTGTGTGATTACACAGGAAAAGAAGCTAAGGTACACATATCCTGTGTATTATGTGTAGAAGTCATTATCTTCATTGTATACATAATTAATTAAATGTTAAAGATTGTACCTCGTATGTGTTTGCAAGTTACGTTTATTTAGTAGTTTAATAAATTGTAGAAAAACGTAATCTAATAAAAAAAATATCTGAATCAATTAATGAAAATTTATCCTGGTAACTGCTATTGGAAGTTTAACCTTCTAAATAACAAACCTACCAGAAATGACAGATGTACAGTCACTAACTAACTATGTAGTAACTGTAGTGTGTTCAGTGTATAGTGTGCCACTGGCACTGCGTGTATGCTCACTAACTATAAATATTGTAACTGTGCAGTATACACATTATCACATATACTGTACAAATACTGTATACAGTTATTATAGTGAGTGACTGTACACTGTGCACAGTGCACAGTGTACACTGTATACTGTGCTCATTATACAGTATACACTGTATAATGAGCACAGAGTACAGTATATATTGTACACTCAATGTACTCACTATATCCCAACTGTTCAGTACATAGTGTATACTATACACTATGTACTGAACAGTGAGTGTACAGTATACACATATGCTGTACAGTCACTGTATACAGTTAAAATAGTGAGTGACTGTACACTATATACTGTACAATCACTGTACACTCACTGTACAGTGTATAGTGTATACTGTACAGTCACTCACAATAGTAACTGTATACAGTGACTGTACAGCTGGCTGGATTATTATTTTTTCAGTACCTGTTTCTGTGCGGTGGCGTAAGGTTGTCTCTTTTTCGCGCTGTCTCTCTATTTAATGTTTTCCAGTTAATTTTCCTAAGTACTTCATATTTCCATTTATCCACTTGCGCTTACATTGATAGTATCTTTATTCCATTAACAATCTAGTTATTAATGGTAATTCTGTTGCCTGGAAAATATTGGCATGTATTAATAATGAGTAAACAACTGAGTCAAGGGTAAGTTACGAGTTATTGGACAGTTGCACATCTTCGGTCATAAGAGAAAAAGCGATATAATAATTATTATTTTTATTGGTATCCATGATACCCGCACTTACTTATTTTTATTAATATCCATGTTACCTGTAGGTATCATGGATACCAATAATAATAATTATCATTCTATCGTTTTTTCTTATATGACCGAAGATGTGTAACCGACCGCTAATTCGTAACTTACTTTAAAAAGAAATGAGAAAATATACGAGTTCTCTTTAATAACAAGTAACAATACCAAGTTAATAGGTGCCAACTTTTTTTATCTTATCTGAGCAATAAAAAGCGGTTAATTTCTTCCATTTGAAACCTGCTCATTTTATGGCCCACCCTTTGTTATTTTATTATAGTATTTATTAGTAGTAGTGATGCAATGGTGGCAGATAGGCCGATTTGCACAATCTCGAGAATACGCTGCGCTTTTTTAATATCATTGGAATTGCGCGACAATCTCGAGATTGTGCAAGGGTATGAAGCAGGACCAACAGTGATGGAGTAGATAATCAATTAATTATGCATTTAATTGGTCCATTTCATCAAAATATGATAGTTAAAGCTAGGGTAAATTACGAATTATCGGTCAGTTTCACATCTTCGGTCGTATAAGAAAAAACGATATCACAATTATTATTTAATTTTTATTTTAGTTGGTATCCATGATACCTGGAGGTATCATGGATACCAACTAAAATAAATTATTGTAATATCGTTTTTTCTTATACGACCGAAGATATGAAACTGTCCGATAATTCGTAATTTAGCCTATGCGTAATAACTTGGTAATATACAGTATATACTTCACTGCCAATATTCTTGTTTTGCTGTTATTCCACATCATTAGCACACAATGGAAGAAATGTTAGAATGACTTTGGAGTGTTTTCGTGTTTCAGAGTTGCTATGGCGTCAACAAGACACTGTTTGTTTTTTCTGTTTTGTGTTAAAGTGATCACTGCCAATGACTTTGCACTCGAAGGAGAAGAGGTGAGCAACAACAGGAAAAGACACTTGAGTTTATAAAACATGACTGAAAAACCACTGAATACATGCCACATGAATGAAAAAACACTTGAATTTGAACAACATGAATGAAAAACCACTGAATAAACATGACTGAAAAACCACTGAATACATGCCACATGAATGAAAAAACACTTGAATTTGAACAACATGAATGAAAAACCACTGAATAAACATGACTGAAAAACTACTGAATATAAACAACATGAATGAAAAACCACTGAATATAAACAATATGAATGAAAAACCACTGAATAAACATGACTGCAAAAACACTTGGATTTAAACAACATGAATGAAAAACCACTGAATAAACATGACTGAAAAACCACTTGGATTTAAACAACATGAATGAAAAACACTGAATATAAACAATATGAATGAAAAACCTCTGAAGAAACATGACTGTAAAAACACTTGAATATAAACAACATGAATGAAAAACCACTGAATAAACATGACTGAAAAAACACTTGGATTTAAACAACATGAATGAAAAACCACTGAATATACATGACTGAAAAACCACTTGAATTTAAACAACATGAATGAAAAACCACTGAATATTAACAGCATGAATGAAAACTACTGAATAAACATGACTGAAAAACCACTTGAATTTAAACAACATGAATGAAAAACCACTGAATATTAACAGCATGAATGAAAAACCACTGAATATAAACAACATGAATGAAAAACCACTGAATAAACATGAATATAGAAAAGCATCACTGAATAAACATGAATGTATACAACATGACTGAATAAACATGAATGTAAACAACATGACTGAATAAACATGAATGTAAACAATATGACTGAATAAACATGAATGTAAACAACATGACTGAATAAACATGAATGTAAACAACATGACTGAATAAACATGAATGTAAACAACATGACTGAAAAACAACTGAATACACTTGAATGAAAAGACACTTGATGTAAACTACATGATTGAAAATTCCCTGAAACTTGAATGAAAAAAGACTTGAATTTAAACAATATGAATGAAAAACCACTGAATGTAACAGCATGATTGAGAGCCATTCGATCTAATCACCATGATTGAAAAACCACTTCATTTAAAACCAGTATGAATGAGAAGCCATTGAATAAACTTGGATGAAAAACAATTGGATATTAACGGAATGAATGAAAAGCCATCGGATATAAAACACGATATGAAAATCCACTTAGTATATAAACAATATGAATGAAAAACCACTAAATATGAACAACAGCAGTGAAAAAACCACTGGATAGAAGCAGTTTGGATGAAAAACCACTGAATATGAACAACATGAGTGAAAAAACACTGAAATATAATATCTTGAATGAAAAACCACTGAATATAAACATCATTAATGAAAAACCACTGAATATAAACATCATTAATGAAAAACCTTTGTTTGAATATAAACAACACGAATGAAAAATCACTGAATATAAACAAGATGAATGAAAAATCACTGAATATAAACAAGATGAATGAAAAATCACTGAATATAAACAAGATGAATGAAAAATCACTGAATATAAACAATATGAATGAAAAATCACTGAATATAAACAACACAAATGGAAAAACACTGATAATTGCCCCACATTTTACTATTTTAAAATTGAACTTTCGGAATTCAAATGTTTTTAATTTATTCTATAAATAAATCCTTTCGACTAAAGTATTTCATAGGAAATATCAAAGTACGAAAATATTTTATGAAGTTATTCAAACTAGAGGGTGGGGAGTTTAACCTGATAGAGCTCTATTCATCGTCTGGAAAAGGGGTGAAACCCTTGAACTAAACAATGAATTTTATGACTAACTTCATTTCTGCTATTCGAATCTTTGAAAAATTCATCAACGTTCAGTTACTTTTTAAACAGGTAGTTAGGAACATTCAATTGAGTTTATTTTCTTTTAATCAATGAAACAGTTCATTCAAGTACACAATAAAATGCATATTGAAAAGATAACAATTATTATGGCTGTTTTTTACAGTTTTCCCTGACATGTGTGGCTGACACTGAACCTTCTGAAGTCCTGTACTGGTTAATACATGGAGAAGGAGATGCCTTCATACCAGGCACAGAATACGACTCTATAACTGTAGAGAAAGATGGAACTCTTACTTTCAAGGTAGCGAATTTTTAACAGAACTTTACGATTATTTAAAACTTGTAGGAGTAACATTTCATCCTTTTTATTTTCTCATTTTTTGTGAAAGAAAGGTTAGTTTATTATATTTTTCCTTTTTATTTTCATTATTTATTTTTTACTGGAGGTCATTTTAATTTTATACAATACAATTGTCCTTCCTTAAAATAATGATAGTTATGTTATGGGTAATATTTTAATTTGTATTCTAAGTGCATCACACTGCAATGCTGAGACACTAAAGTGCATCACACTGCAATGCTGAGACACTAAAGTGCATCACACTGCAATGCTGAGACACTAAAGTGCATCACACTGCAATGCTGAGACACTAAAGTGCATCACACTGCAATGCTGAGACACTAAAGTGCATCACACTGCAATGCTGAGACACTAAAGTGCATCACACTGCAATGCTGAGACACTAAAGTGCATCACACTGCAATGCTGAGACACTAAAGTGCATCACACTGCAATGCTGAGACACTAAAGTGCATCACACTGCAATGCTGAGACACTAAAGTGCATCACACTGCAATACTGAGACACTAAAGTGCATCACACTGCAATGCTGAGACACTAAAGTGCATCACACTGCAATGCTGAGACACTAAAGTGCATCACACTGCAATGCTGAGACACCAAAGTGCATCACACTGCAATGCTGAGACACTAAAGTGCATCACGCTGCAATGCTGAGACACTAAAGTGCATCACACTGCAATGCTGAGACACTAAAGTGCATCACACTGCAATGCTGAGACACTAAAGTGCATACAAGTAATTTTAACGTCTTCCCATTTAGTTCTGTACTCAATGTTTGTGAATTAATTATCTTTCCTAAGGTTTCTCTGGTGTCCCTAAAGCTTTATTTTAATTACCTTCCTGTTTCTTCTCTGTATTTATATGAAATAGTTATCCATCTTAAATGTTTTCTTTAAGAAGATTATAGAAAACGAACAATTTAATGGGTAAACTATAATAAAAATAATTCTCCAACATTAAACTTTTTGTTAGTTATTATTTTTTGGTACTACTGCAATTATCCCCACACCAAGTTATTGTGCAATTTTCATAAAAATGTTTTACAGTTACTAGATGTATAATTAACAATTACTTTCTTTGGAATAAGGTGAAGTACAAATTACCAGATGTGAATCAAGTACAAGATGAAAATTTTAACGAAGGGGTATGACTTCTAGCGTGTATTCAGAGGGTTGTCAAGGTGATTGGGTCTTTACCCTATTCCATGTACATATAACGTGCCTCCTAAGTGTCTGGTGTTTTCCAGAGGGTTGCCATCAGTCACGAAGGACAGCATCTCTGTGTCACCAGGTCAGAGAATAAAGTCACTGGACAGTTTGTGAAGATGGACGTCAGACCTCTGCCTTCCATGGACCTCTGGAATGATGTCTATAAGGTACATTAATTCACTATTTTATGCTTACTTCAAGTCAGTAGCTTTCTTTCATTCATGAAAGTCTTTAGTACTTGTTCTTCAAAGTCTTTAGTACTTGTTCTTCAAAGTCTTTAGTATTTGTTCTTCAAAGTCTTTAGTACTTCTTCTTCAAAGTCTTTAGTACTTCTTCTTCAAAGTCTTTTGTACTTCTTCTTCAAAGTCTTTTGTACTTCTTCTTCAAAGTCTTTTGTACTTCTTCTTCAAAGTCTTTTGTACTTCTTCTTCAAAGTCTTTTGTACTTCTTCTTCAAAGTCTTTTGTACTTCTTCTTCAAAGTCTTTTGTACTTCTTCTTCAAAGTCTTTTGTACTTCTTCTTCAAAGTCTTTTGTACTTCTTCTTCAAAGTCTTTTGTACTTCTTCTTCAAAGTCTTTTGTACTTCTTCTTCAAAGTCTTTTGTACTTCTTCTTCAAAGTCTTTTGTACTTCTACTTCAAAGTCTTTTGTACTTCTTCTTCAAAGTCTTTTGTGCTTCTTCTTCAAAGTCTTTTGTACTTCTTCAAAGTCTTTTGTACTTCTTCTTCAAAGTCTTTTGTGCTTCTTCTTCAAAGTCTTTTGTACTTCTTCAAAGTCTTTTGTACTTCTTCTTCAAAGTCTTTTGTACTTCTTCTTCAAAAGTCTTTTGTACATCTTCTTCAAAGTCTCTTGTACTTCTTCAAAGTCTTTTGTATTTCTTCAAAGTTTTTCGTACTTCTTCTTCAAAGTCTTTTGTACTTCTTCTTCAAAGTCTTTTGTACTTCTTCTTCAAAGTCTTTTGTACTTCTTCTTCAAAGTCTTTTGTACTTCTTCTTCAAAGTCTTTTGTACTTCTTCTTCAAAGTCTTTTGTACTTCTTCTTCAAAGTCTTTTGTACTTCTTCTTCAAAGTCTTTTGTACTTCTTCTTCAAAGTCTTTTGTACTTCTTCTTCAAAGTCTTTTGTACTTCTTCTTCAAAGTCTTTTGTACTTCTTCTTCAAAGTCTTTTGTACTTCTTCTTCAAAGTCTTTAGTACTTCTTCTTCAAAGTCTTTTGTACTTCTTCTTCAAAGTCTTTTGTACTTCTTCTTCAAAGTCTTTTGTACTTCTTCTTCAAAGTCTTTTGTACTTCTTCTTCAAAGTCTTTTGTACTTCTTCTTCAAAGTCTTTTGTACTTCTTCTTCAAAGTCTTTTGTACTTCTTCTTCAAAGTCTTTTGTACTTCTTCTTCAAAGTCTTTTGTACTTCTTCTTCAAAGTCTTTTGTACTTCTTCTTCAAAGTCTTTTGTACTTCTTTTTCAAAGTTTTTTGTACTTCTTCTTCAAAGTCTTTTGTACTTCTTCTTCAAAGTCTTTTGTACTTCTTTTTCAAAGTCTTTTGTACTTCTTCTTCAAAATCTTTTGTACTTCTTCTTCAAAGTCTTTTGTACTTCTTCTTCAAAGTTTTTTGTACTTCTTCTTCAAAGTCTTTTGTACTTCTTCTTCAAAGTCTTTTGTACTTCTTCTTCAAAAGTCTTTTGTACTTCTTTTTCAAAGTCTTTTGTACTTCTTTTTCAAAGTCTTTTGTACTTCTTCTTCAAAGTCTTTTGTACTTCTTCTTCAAAGTCTTTTGTACTTCTTCTTCAAAGTTTTTTGTACTTCTTCAAAGTCTTTTGTACTTCTTCTTCAAAGTCTTTTGTACTTCTTCAAAGTCTTTTGTACTTCTTCAAAGTCTTTTGTACTTCTTCTTCAAAGTCTTTTGTACTTCTTCTTCAAAGTCTTTTGTACTTCTTCTTCAAAGTCTTTTGTACTTCTTCTTCAAAGTCTTTTGTACTTCTTCTTCATAGTCTTTTGTACTTCTTCTTCAAAGTCTTTTGTACTTCTTTTTCAAAGTCTTTTGTACTTCTTCTTCAAAGTCTTTTGTGCTTCTTCTTCAAAGTCTTTTGTACTTCTTCAAAGTCTTTTGTACTTCTTCTTCAAAGTCTTGTATTTCTTCGAAGTTTTTTGTACTTCTTCTTCAATGGAAATACACTTCCTAATTAATAAATCATCATAATAGAGACTAGGAATAAACGGTGAGATAATTATAAAATTCACAGGAAACATTTTTAAAAAGTATCCCTTTAAATCAGTCTCTGGTGAAATTGTTTAGTTTTCTATGACTGCTGAGTTTTCTATTAATGTTTGTTGGGGGTACTGCGTTAATGTTATTTACATTTTAAAAAGGCTGAAAAGCCTGTCATTGTATACATATAATAATAATGGTAGTGACTTTTACCCTTATATACCTGAAAAGAATATATATAAATTAGAATTATAAAGAATAGTCCATGTTCTAGGTATATATGTCTTTTTTATTACCAAATAAATGAAATAATGTATTTTAGTCTTAGTCTTGCAGGGTAAGTTCCGAGTTATTGAACTGTTTCACATTTTAGATTCAACTAATGAATAATACGAGTTGTATCATAATTACTATATTTTCCATTTGATCGATAATGTGGAACTGACCAATAATTCAGAACCTGCCCTACCATAGCAAACTTCTGTCTTCAAATCCTTTCAATCATAATACTGATAATAGTAGGTATAATTATTATTATAATTATTACTTAATTTATATAAAGTTACTAATTAATTTGAAGAACAATTGCAATGAAACAAATAGTTTAATAAATTAAAGAAAGGGAGACTTACTTTCTTCAATATTGAGAAACACTGTCAATGTTTTTATATTGAAAACCAAACAATCTAAAGAATAGTACAAATTCTCTCCTCGTTACTTTGTTCTCTTCGTGTAAGTGCCAATTACCAGATGCGTATTAAACATACCTGATTAAAATTAAAATATGTTATTAATAAAAATCGCATCTAAATATATATTTTAATGTTTGGATTCGATTTTAATTCTCTCCTATTCAAGCGCGTTCATATTTAACCCGTCTAGAATATGCGAACTGTGATTCCTTCATTTCTTGACTGTGAAAATTTTCTTTCTTTATAATATCTAAAGTGTTTTAAACTGTAGTGAAATCCTCTATAGTGAATGAATTGGGATGTAACATGTATAGTGAACTAATTTTCTTCAGTCTGCCATAAAATTGTCTTTAGTTTTCTAAAACTGATGACAACTTATTGCAGACTAAAGAAAATTTGTTCACTATTCTGGCTACTTCCTAATTCATTCACTATAGAGGAGTTCACTATAGAGTAGTTCACTATAGAGGAGTTCACTATAGAGGAGTTCACTATAGAGGAGTTCACTATAGAGGAGTTCACTATAGAGGAGTTCACTATAGAGGAGTTCACTATAGAGGAGTTCACTATAGAGGAGTTCACTATAGAGGAGTTCACTATAGAGGAGTTCACTATAGAGGAGTTCACTATAGAGGAGTTCACTATAGAGGAGTTCACTATAAAGGAGTTCACTATAGAGGAGTTCACTATAGAGGAGTTCACTATAGAGGAGTTCACTATAGAGGAGTTCACTATAGAGGAGTTCACTATAGAGGAGTTCACTATAGAGGAGTTCACTATAGAGGAGTTCACTATAGAGGAGTTCACTATAGAGGAGTTCACTATAGAGGAGTTCACTATAGAGGAGTTCACTATAGAGGAGTTCACTATAGAGGAGTTCACTATAGAGGAGTTCACTATAGAGGAGTTCACTATAGAGGAGTTCACTATAGAGGAGTTCACTATAGAGGAGTTCACTATAGAGGAGTTCACTATAGAGGAGTTCACTATAGAGGAGTTCACTATAGAGGAGTTCACTATAGAGGAGTTCACTATAGAGGAGTTCACTATAGAGGAGTTCACTATAGAGGAGTTCACTATAGAGGAGTTCACTATAGAGGAGTTCACTATAGAGGAGTTCACTATAGAGGAGTTCACTATAGAGGAGTTCACTATAGAGGAGTTCACTATAGAGGAGTTCACTATAGAGGAGTTCACTATAGAGGAGTTCACTATAGAGGAGTTCACTATAGAGGAGTTCACTATAGAGGAGTTCACTATAGAGGAGTTCACTATAGAGGAGTTCACTATAGAGGAGTTCACTATAGAGGAGTTCACTATAGAGGAGTTCACTATAGAGGAGTTCACTATAGAGGAGTTCACTATAGAGGAGTTCACTATAGAGGAGTTCACTATAGAGGAGTTCACTATAGAGGAGTTCACTATAGAGGAGTTCACTATAGAGGATTTCACTATAGAGGAGTTCACTATAGAGGAGTTCACTATAGAGGAGTTCACTATAGAGGAGTTCACTATAGAGGAGTTCACTATAGAGGAGTTCACTATAGAGGAGTTCACTATAGAGGAGTTCACTATAGAGGAGTTCACTATAGAGGAGTTCACTATAGAGGAGTTCACTATAGAGGAGTTCACTATAGAGGAGTCACTATAGAGGAGTTCACTATAGAGGAGTTCACTATAGAGGAGTTCACTATAGAGGAGTTCACTATAGAGGAGTTCACTATAGAGGAGTTCACTATAGAGGAGTCACTATAGAGTATTTCACTATAGAGTATTTCACTATAGAGTATTTCACTATAGAGGAGTTCAAGTGACCCTCATTCTACTCCTCCACAGAGTCAGTTCTTCACAGGCCTCATAGCAGCAGTGATGTGTGCCGTCATCTTTGCTGCTGGTTGTCTCGTCTTCAAATACCGGTACAGAGAACCACAACCAGGTAATGCAACCACAACCAGGTAATGCAACCACAATGGTAATGCAACCACAACCAGGTAGTGCAACCATTGCAACTGTAATAACAAAGTAACATTTATTTGTTGTGTATGCTGTCAAAAATTGTTCTGGGCTCAATTGTCTTTAGGCTCAATTGTTCTGGGCTCAATGTTGTCTTGGTCCAAACTGTGGGCTCACGAATCACGTAAAATGCAACCATAAGATGTCAATCCACCATGCAACCATTTTCTAACTGGTTTTAGTCATATTGGTTGAACAAATTACCATTATTTATGAAAATTAACAGGGTAATTTGTTATATATAAATTGCGGTAATTGTTTATTCATTTTCGGGATGATTACAACTAAAATAATTTAGCAAAGTGTTAAATGTAGGTTGTTCCGACATCTTTATTAATATATTTCATTTGTTTATTAAATAAACAAGAATTAGAATATCTATAATAATAATAATATATCAGGTTTATAGAAATACTGTTTTGTAAAGCTATACATCTTTCAAGTACTTAAATTTTATTTATTCATACTATTTAATTATGACTGAGTGTCTTTTTAAATCGAGTGTCATTTGAAATACTTTTAGTGGGTATCTTAGTTTGTTTACTAGGAGGGTTTGCTGTGTTCCTAACTGCTTTCCCTTCCTTTAGTTCTACTGAAAGGCTCCTACGAAGAAGAAGGGCACGTCAACCCCGCACTGGAGGTGGAAGTGGCCCCTGTGGGTAACAACACCAAACTATAATCACCGGAAAAAAACATAGGAAAATAAAGTTCTTACTAAACTTATTGTGGGGTAAGTTACGAGTTATTGGTCAGTTTCACATCTTCGGTCATAAGAAGAAACAATATAATAATTATTATTTTATTTCAATTGGTATTCATGAAACCTGTCGGTGTCATGAATACCAATACAAATAAAATAATCATTATAATATAGTTTTTTCTTTCATGACCGAAGATGTGAAACTGACCAATAACTCGTAACTTACCCCAGTGTTAATTTTCTGAGTTTTTTCAACTCATTTTTCCATTTTTTCCTTTACAAAGTTAATAGATATTGAGACTTCATGACTGGATATTTGAGAAAGAAAAATAATTCTATTATAATTTAGTGGTAGTAGCTGCCATTAATTGTTGATGTCCTCATTAGTAGCTAATACATTTTTCAAACTAATCACAATAAATAATGTAAGGTTGGCTCTTTTTACTCCATGGGAGAAATAAATATAACAAAATGTATTTAAAAAGACAATACTTCCTTTAATTGTAAATAGATTTTCAAATACGTTATTCAGTCTAAAATAGAAAAGCAGTTGCTTCAAATAAATTTAAAATATATTAGTAACACTTTTTACAAACTAAAGCTTCATAGTCTAATGATTCTTCAGCAATGTAGGGTAGAGTACCAATTACCAGATGTGAAATAAATACAAAATGAAAATTATTTCAAATTGCAATGGTTTAATTTTAAATAATTCATCCTAACATATTAATGGATGTATTTTGATGCATTTCTTAATGTAAAACCATTGACTTCTGGTAAGTGGAACTTTAGCTTAGCTCTTCTTAAAACGATTGTCTGGTTTGTAGTTATGTCACTAGGGTTGTGACAATATGCTTTGTAAGTCATAGATCTTGAGAATATCACATACGAAATGAAATGGTGTCGAATACTATATACCACTGGTGTAGAACCATTCAACACTCTTTAATTCTCTCCGTCTATATTCTCTCTTACTAAGCACATTGTCACAACCCTAATCTTTATACTTATATTAGGTTTAGTAATTGAAATAATTCCATATTCCTCTAGCTCATTTACTCTATGTATTTAAAATCTATTCTAAAAAGCGATGCCAATTTTGTACCAGTGTTCATACCTGCCAAGTAACTAACAAACTTTATCTGAATAAGAAAATGTCTTCCATCTAATTTTTATAAACGACTTTCGTGTATCTTTCAAA
This sequence comes from Caprella mutica, assembly GCA_947561585.1. Classification (NCBI taxonomy): domain Eukaryota; kingdom Metazoa; phylum Arthropoda; class Malacostraca; order Amphipoda; family Caprellidae; genus Caprella; species Caprella mutica. The sequence goes on along the minus strand of CANNZV010000493.1, from coordinate 163,934 downwards.
TAATTAAACTTCCTTGTGTCCCTTTTCGTCACGGAGTAGCTTCTATGCATCCATGAGCTTGTCATTGACTGGTGGTAAGTGACTTTGTTCATGGAGCCACTTTCTTTTCTGACTGCTTCTTTAAGTCCTTTGTACAGGGTGGGTCAAATAAAAAACTTTGAATTGATATATCTTCAAAATTACTAACGTTATTATTTTTCTAAGATTACCTTTGTGTTTGTCTACTTTATTTGCTATTGATGCAATTGTGATTATAGTAAACGGTGTCGTAATTACACATTTACACTTGCGCACAAACGCAAAATTATGAAAATTTAAAAAAAAAATTAACGCAATAATCCTTTACTATGTATCATCAACAAACCTCATTATATAAATATTTAGTATTAATTCCTTCCTACTATCTACCAACTTCCTCCTCCATTTCTTGACATAAGTCAATCCTTGTTCTCATTGCTGCCATAACTCTTTTTTTACTAAAGCAGGGTTTTCTTTGGATAATTTCACTTCACTCGGTATTCTTTCCTTCAAGCTGTCTGAGTTTGAAAGGCGAGTATAACACTAAATTCTTCAAATGTCCCGATAAGAAAAATGACCAGGTGTCATGTCCAGTGATCTTGGGGGCCACTCATTTGCATAGATTAGTGCAATGATGCTATTGTTGAACACATCAGTTAGCAAATGTCGCACAGCGATCGTTACGTCAGCAATGAGAATATGGATTGAATTAGATAATTCGGGAAGAAATGGAGGACATGTGAAAATAAGGAAGAAATACAGATTAAATATATATTTTACAATGGGTTGTTAATGATATGTTATAAATAGAAAGGATTATCGTGTTTTTCTGTGATATAAAAACAATCTTCGTAATTTTATGTTTGTGCGCAAGCATACTTTTGACACACTTTACTATAATCACTATACCATTAAAACTGATGGATAAATAGATAACACAATAATTCTATCATAAAAATTCAATGTCAGTAGTTTTTGAGATGTATCAACTCAAAGTTGGTTTTAGTGTATTTTTGACTCTCCCTTTTGTTAATCTCCGAAGCCGTCGTTATACCCCCAATAAATTAATTAGTTTCCATTTAATAATAGAAAACTTATCATTGTACCCAGATAGAAATTGATGGAGGAGTCATAGAAGATTGAAGGTTATCCCCTCTCAATCTTCAATAGCCCCACCATAACTGCTACCTGGGTATCTACCTACATATTTTAATATTTGTAATATTATTTCTACCAATGATTACTTCCAATTTTTAAATCAATGTAGTAATTTTAATTCAATACCTAATTACATACCTAGTTTAGTAGTTATTAATTATATGCTTATGTATTTTAGGTTAAAATTGTTTCAGACCTCTAAAATGATTGAATAGTCCTATATTGTTATAGTTCTTATTTTATAATTCATATCAAAATATATTTACGCTAAAATGGTAATTATTGGTTTTATTTATTTCCTTTCGATTTAATCACAGGTAAATTATTTCATTTACATATCTTTACTTTGTGAATTATTATAATATATCAATTAAAACAGGAGTTGGTAAAGAAAATTCCGAGTTTTAGGTAGGGTAATTTTTTGAATAATAATCTAGTTATTTTTCGATACAATTAGTGTTGTTAACTGTCCTATATTAAAAAGCACAGTCCTTTATTTGAAAGCACAGTCCTTTATTAAAAAGCACAGTCCTTTATTTGAAAGCACTGTCCTTTATTTGAAAGCACAGTCCTTTATTAAAAAGCACAGTCCTTTATTTGAAAGCACAGTCCTTTATTTGAAAGCACAGTCCTTTATTTGAAAGCACAGTCCTTTATTTGAAAGCACAGTCCTTTATTTGAAAGCACAGTCCTTTATTTGAAAGCACAGTCCTTTATTTGAAAGCACAGTCCTTTATTTGAAAGCACAGTCCTTTATTTGAAAGCACAGTCCTTTATTTGAAAGCACAGTCCTTTATTTGAAAGCACAGTCCTTTATTTAAAAGCACAGTCCTTTATTTGAAAGCACTGTCCTTTAATGTATCTCTCTGGTCTTATTCTTTAATAATGTTAGATAGGACGTTAATTGTCCTTTATTTCTAGCATCTCTTTTACTACAAGAGCTGCTAAACTTTAAAAATATAATATTAAATAATTACTCTAGACCAAAGAGTCACTCTCCACTAAGTCGCTCGTAACATTCGTGCGCATTAACCACCTTCGTACTAATTTAAATAACACCTTCGTACTAATTTAAATAACACCTTCGTACTAATTTAAATAACACCTTCGTACTAATTTAAATAACACCTTCGTACTAATTTAAATAACACCTTCGTACTAATTTAAATAACACCTTACAGGTTAATTGGTTGAGTCTACTTCTCAGCATAGAATTTTTATTTTTGTTTTCTTCACAATTAGAGTTCAGCAGTTAATTAATTTATAATTTACTGACATGTGAAACAGTGTACGTCCTTTACTGAAAGTTCAAAACTATCTGTGATAAGTGATTCTTATTCCCACGACTAGATTCCTAACCATGATAGATAAGTTTCTAAATGTCACTTTGGTGCATGTCAAACCCCACTGTCCGAGCACTGTGACGTTCCTTTAAGTATATTATTAATAGTAAAGACAACGTAGAGCTTACTCCGTAAAGTAAGATATTTACCAACGCCTACCATTTATCTCCAATGCTTTTTAATGTAAGTCAAATTTGTTAAAACTTAATATAGAAAAGATAAAATTACTAAAGTAGGTTTTTTCTAATTATCGTATTCAACTTTTGCTTTAATCGGTATCCATGATACTTACTTGCAGGCATAATGGATACCAATTAAAACAAAAAGTTAATAATAGTTATATAATTTTTTCATGATCGGAGATGTGTAACTGTCCGGTAATTCGTAACTTACCCTGGTCTACTCTCGCACTTCACGTTAGAGTAGACAAAAATGACGTACACTCTAGTAGAGTGTGTAGTTAGTGTGTGCGTATGTGTGTGTACAGCTTAAATCATTACACTACTGCTTTTAGAACTAAAAGGTACATTTCCAGTAAGAACATAAGTTATTTGATGACGTTAGCACGCTTTAACGTACAGTTTAACGCGTTATGATAGGTAGTAATGCGTTAATAACGTCACAGCCCATTGAATTGGCTGTAGTAAGTTTCTATGAATGATGTAGTAGAGTAAGTTGTAAATGAGAGTAGTAAATGGACGTGACGTGGGTGATGGTAACGCTATTAATCTCCCTAATTACAAACCAATAAACTAATTCTAAAATTAATAAGCTATTATGGGTACCTAGGTACACGATTTGGAAATAAAAAAATTATCTGTCCTTGAATATCTTAGAAAGTTAAAAGTATCTATAATATCTAAATGTTTATCGATACAAAAAAGACAATCTGAGAACAAAGGAAATAGGTAAATATTAATGAAGTAAAGGTAAAGGAGTAAAAGTGAAAATGATCACCACTACGAATAATTTCCTTTGTTCGAAATATTCCATCTGAACTAAGTTCATGTACCTAACTATATTTAGCTGTTGTAAGCTAAACCAATGGTATGATTTGTATGATTTTTAATGATATTATTGAAAATAAATCTAGTCTAATATTATTTACTACCTGAGATCAAATGTTATACTATATTGAGACGCTTGTGTAACATTGATTGAAGAGACAACTGGAGTAAGTTTTACTACGGGTAAATCTTCGTACCTCCGGTAACAAAGTCACTACTTACCTGACTGCTACAGTCACTCTCAGTTGTACCGTCCATTTAATGAATGCTATTATGGTATCAACAGGGATTCAAATGACTGTAATTACTATTTATGTAGTGTTGGTTATCTTTCACCATCAAATACATCACTACTTTGCTCATCGATTTCCCATTTCAATCTCCGTAGATACGAGTAAGCAGAGAAAAATAACTACCCACCTTATTTCAATTGTTGATAAACAGTTCTAGGTATTATAGTGTATTTAAATATATATTTGATAGACTGTCTGAATAAAATGAATGAATTTAAGCGCTCAGTTTTCTTTGCAACCAATACCTACCTAGTATACAATAATACATAGGTATATATTTTATATTTACATATTCAACAGTTCAGTAGTGAAATAGCAATAGTTTTAATCTTTGATTTTCAGGCAAATGAATTTGTCAATGTTTAATTAAATTCTATACACATTAATTATTATAATGTTAAAACCGACATAGAAAAAATATTCATGTAGGTAGATATATGCTATGCGGCTAAGATGAATTTAACTAAATACCCTAAGAATTCTGATAAAATTGTTATTACTTAGTGATAATAGATACCATTGTAATAATATAATAAATATCTATAAGCTAATAAGGAGGAGAGGGGGGGGGGGGGTGTAGAAATTTGATTATAGGATATGTGTAGACAAAAAACTATGGAATGTGACACTATATACCAATTCTTTCTACTAGTACAAATTCGTATAGAATGTGTAACACCGTAAGTACGTTATTGGAGTACTAAATTGTTGCCACCTGTCGTCAGAATATCACAGCTGTTGTATTTTCAACAAAACGGAGCGTTTTACCGACACTAGGAACTATATGCAAATGTTTTGCATTACAAAAATATTTTCTTTTAAATTGTCATTTAGAACTGACATCATTTATATTATTTTGTAAAGGATAGCAGGTGTGTTTAGACTTCGTCTGGTTGGCGGGCAGACGACCGTAGACCGTCGATGCAAGAATTTCCTGCGCAAACTAGTTCCTCAGTTTTCTCATTAAATAGTTGATATAACGTAAATTTATTCGATGATATTATGTGGATATTGTATTGATATAAGTTTTCAGTTATTCTAGTGCAAGTTTGGTAAGTTGTAACGAGAGAAAGATGGATTGTTTTAAATAATGGCGCGCAGGGGAGGGAAGGCTCTGGAGTTGTCGCGACTTTTGCCGCCAAATGAGAGTTTACGCTCGTGAGTGGCGGTGTGCAGCGAACGCAGTGTCTATTTACCGATATTCTCGTCTATTTTGCGATATTCTCTTTCCCCTGTGATCAGTTGCATGTTATAACTTTTCTCGATGAAGATGTATCCGAGAACCGGTGAAAAACGTCGATTCGACGACATTGACGTCGATGACGAAGAGGCCATTGGAACTCTTTGTAGGTAAGACATCTCTTCTCAGGACTTACTCTAGCCAGTCTTTTAGCATTTAAGGCTATTTCCTCTGCAGTTTACTTACTCTCTATAAGTTCTATTATTCAAATTGTGTTGTTAGTGAATTGTAGTTTGTGATTAGTGAATGTGGCGCGAAGTTTGCCAGCTGATTTTACTACACAAGCAATCAGCTGTAGGTACGGTACCTACCTACATACAGTCAGTCGGTGTATCTACCTACTTTACACCGACTGACTCCATCAGCCGGCACAGTAGATACAACACTGGAGAAACTTACTAGTTATCGGATACCTAGTTATTCATCTTCGGTTATTTACGGTTATATAAGAAAATACAATATGATAATTATTATGTATTTTTTTCTTATAGGTATGACCGAAGAAGTGAAATTGTCCGATAATTCATAACTTACCATAGCTATTTCTTTCTGTAGGTAGTGATGTTATTTAGTATATTTTAAATAGCTAGTAGGTATGTTTTTGAGTGCGTGATATGTTTTATTGGTATTTCTCTAGTAACAGCTGGCCAGTACGTTAGGTCACACAGCTGTACTGTCAGCCGGCCGGTGTGACACACCCCTTGTGCCTGCCACTGTCGCTAGGCTCCGTCACCAGTTATTGCACACTTACGCATTTACGATCAGAAAGGGATATTTTAACGCGTTGTTTTAATTGGTATCCGTGATACATGATGTAACATTGATACTTGCTGGCATCATGGATACGCATTAAAATAATACATTTTCGATAACTCGTAACATACATAATAAAAACCTAATTAAATTAATTAACGGAATAAATAAATTAACTAGGCATTTCTCATTGATACTAGCCTTTTCATTTGTATGAAAGTAGTACCTATAATTTAGGGGGTAAGACCGTGAGAGAATTACTACGTACAGACGTACTTACTATGGCGTACCGCGTACGGACGGTACGGTCATATACTTTACTATTATTTAATTGTATCGAATTTTACTACTATCTCTATTAAAGCTTCGAAATAAAAGTAGTAATTTGCTAATTATTTATTGAGTAGGTATTATGTTATATTGTCAATTTCTGCTTATATATTTTTTCATCGAATGTTATTTTGCTATACCTACTTAGATGTTTTTATTATTTAACCTAGGATTACTAATTTTTACTAATGCGTATTACACATACCTTCATGATTATTAGTAATAAGTAAAGTAACTAAGCCTATATGTGTTATTAATAATTACCATATTACTAGGCCTATATCGCTTTATTCTATCTGTCTTCTTTACATAGGGTGATAAATAAAGGCGATGTGTTGTATACATATATTAATATTTATTATTTTAATTTTAACAAACTAGGTAGGAAGATGTACTTTGTATGTTATAACAGCTTAACATTGTTATTTTATTTTCATTTTATATTTTTTAACATCAATGCTATTCATGTTATAGGTTAATGTCCGCTAAAATAACTAGTGATAACAACATGCTGAGTTCTACCATTTTAAATAGGTAACTGCAACTGGTGATGTACTCTTAAATCGTTCTCATTCAACCCCAAAACAATCATTTCTATTATATTTGCTGATCAATTCTCCATCTAAGGTACATTTAAAGTTTAACTGGTTCAAACATTTCAATATTAATGAGTCTAAAAGTAATTAATGAGTCTCACTCTGACAGAAAAGCATTCATTAAAATGTGTGTCAGTCACATAATCGCATTCATGAGATCTACTTATCATAGTAACTAACATGAGTAGGGAGAGTTACAAGTTTTTGGACAGTTACACATTTTCGATCATTTTAAACCTATTGAATAATTATATCTAGTTTAATTATACTATTATTTATATCTAGTTTAATTATACTATTATTTATATCTAGTTTAATTATACTATTATTTATATCTAGTTTAATTATACTATTATTTATATCTAGTTTAATTATACTATTATTTAGTATAGTTTTTATATGATAGAAAATGTGAAACCGTCCGATAACTTGGAACTTAGCCTACTTCGAAAGTTGCACATTAAAATATATATCGTTGATAGGTGTATTTTCTCTTAGAAACTTATCTAATTTTCTTTATTGCTATAGTATCTATTGAAATACACAATGAATTGAATTCCATTACACATTAGCGATCGATCGCCATCTTGGTAATGGCGATATGGCGCGAAATTTACCACGTGTACTATGGCCACTGCTAGGAAATGCCGTCCCTATGTGTAACTCAGCCCTAGAATGTTCCTGCTAGGGAGTCTGGCTGAGGAATGTTGGGGGTGAAGTGGGGGATAAGCCTACACCCCCCCCCCCCATTAGTCCATAGCGTCTGTAGAGTTGCCAAGTGTCGCCACACACATGATTTATATCTTCTCTCAGCTGTGCGTGCTTTTGGGGCGCCAAGGGACAGAGGGGCCCTGAGGGACAGACCCTCAAAATAGACACCATTGTCTCTAGCAGTCTGCCAACCACCTCAACACTAACAAACTCAATATTGTTCAGTTTATTAGCATCATTTATTGTGTAGAAAGTGTGATAAACTACGTGGGCGGCTTATAAAGGTCAATATGTAAAGGCCTCAATTGGAGTAGTGGCAAATCCGTGGCATTTGCGTCCCTTACTGACCTGACACAAGCCAATATGAACCTTGCGGGGTGTGGCCCTCTGATATTGATTGCCTAGCCCTCACAGGAGTATGTGATCACATGCTGCACACTGATCACATACACCTGACGCTATTAAAGTAGAAATGCTGTGTAGACTGAGGAGCAGACAGTCTGAGTCACTGGGATAAATGCGAGAGATGCTGTACCACTATAGTCTGTACCAGCTGATGTCTAGTAGACACACTAGTGTACTAGCTACATTGTCTAGTTACATACCATGCACTGGATGCTAAACCACTACAGCCTGTGGCTGTATCAGCTGATGTCTAGTAGACACACTAGTGTACTAGTTACATTGTCTAGTTACTAGTTACATACCATTCTCTGGGTGTTATACAGCTAGAACAGCATCAGCTGATGTCTAGTTTACCGGTTACAGTTTCCTAGTATACTAGTTACATTGTCTAGTTACTAGTTACATACCATGCACTGGGTGTTATACAGCTAGAACAGGCATCTAGTTCACCGGTTACAGTGTCCTAGTATACTAGTTACATTGTTTAGTTACTAGTTATATTGTCTAGTTACTAGTTAAACACCATCTTATCAGTATTATTGAGAAGATACCGACACTAGTTGAATAGATGTCTGGAATAAACTGTATATTGTACATACATTCAATCTACAGTGTTATCTAATAATATACAGTCATATTCAATCCACAGGCAAGTCACATACATTCCGTCCATAATCTACAGTCAAACCAGTCACATTTCTTTAGTCTACCGTCACATCCTTATAATCTGCAGTCTACAGTCACGACTGTTTAGTGAGCCTATTTTCCCCATGTACATTTAGTTCCAGTACAGTCAGTCAGCTGATTGTTCCTATCAGCTGACTTTAGTAGTATTTTCACAGCTGCTGTACCAATGTATCGGTAGTAGTGTATCACCGTACATACTCTTACTGTGTCACTATAAGTCTATTATCAACTATAGTAACACTGTGAGTAGTTATTGAACTGGGTTAAGATCTGACTTAGCGAACGGTTCCACATAAAGGGAGATACCTATATTCTATTTATTTTCCAATTGCTAAAGTGCTAGCAGTTGGCTAAGTCTCGCCCTAAACATGCTGTTTCACAAAGAGACAGAGTGGGTTTTGATGCCAAAATACAAATGTCTGATTGCGGCCACTGACCTTGTCTGATGCTATAGCCAACAAAATAATGCCTAGTTACTATAGCCAAAAAAAGACCTAGTTAATGCGCTAAGAGTAGGCTAGACGAAAGACTAGTCTGTGCTCCTAGCTACTCTTTTTCACCTATTATTTATAGGGTTGTTGTAGGTTTCACATAGCTTTTCTATGCTATTTTTAGGGTTGTTGTAAGTTATTCATAGGGTTTTTGTAGGTTATTCATAGATTCTTTGCAGATTACTCATAGGGTCGTTCTAGGAATCTCATGGGTCGTTATAGGTTTCTCATAAGGTTATTGTATGTTTTGTAGCTTATAGGGTTGTAGCTTATCTATATCATTATTCATTGGTTACTCATACAGTTTCTTGGTTTGACAGACTTAGCAGTAGTGGCCACGTGAATTCACCAGGTTGTACCATGGAGAATGAGAAGCGCATTCGGCGGGAAATAGCCAACAGCAACGAGCGAAGACGCATGCAGAGCATCAATGCTGGCTTTGCTTCTCTCAAGCAACTGCTACCTAACACAGACGGCGAGAAACTCAGCAAGGTATGTACTTTCTAGTCTAAAAACACTTACTTATATATCACAGATCTTTGATTTATAGTAGGCATTTGATAACGACTCGGTTTCTTTATCTCAGATATCGGCAAGATAGCAATTGCAATCTTCCTTTGCATTATTAGCTGGGGAGAAGGAAAATAGTGTGTATTGGTATCTAGATATAATGTTATTCAAAGAAAAGGATTAGATAAAAGTAGAAATGCAATGTATGTGTAATATAAAGAATGCGACACACTAACAGCTGATTGGACAGTCGAGAGGCTCGGTGAGGGTGCATTTGCGCCGGCAGATGTTCAGCTGTTTGTTTGATAGAATGTATTGTACCTATTTAGATTGTGTGCGTGATTAACGAATTAACTTTACTCCAGAGCATTTGAATCACACGCTATGTGGCGTGTATTAATACCTTTTGATAGCGAGTGTAGAATAGCAGCTGATCTGTCTGTACACACACGCACTTTTATCGCCATAACAACCGACATCGATTATCTAGCCTCGCTCGCTTGGCTTGGGTCTCGCGGAGTAATACCCTTACATTTGTGGCACCTTATTATGCTCCACAATTAACCATTTATACATCTGAACGAGTGACATGGTCTCTTATTTGATGTTATAAATCATGTACATCCGTTAAAAAGGTTAATTTTGGTATAATGCATGTATTAGGGAGTGTTTTTGAAACACGTGGTGTTGAGGGCTGCATTACGAGGCTCCGTGCGAGGCTAGGCGGCGGAGGCACGGCACAGGGGTTGCTCAACACTACTCTCTCACCATCACACTCATCACCACCACCAGTCATCTGTTGACCGCTACACAAATATGTGTGAGGCGCCAGACGAGTCAGCTTATGGAATGTCTTAACCAACTGTCTAAATGAATTGCCAGTTGCTAAATAAAATACATAGATGCACATTTTGATTGTCTGATAGGGAAGAAATAAACAGCTGATGACAAGTCAGCTGTTGTAATGACAGCAAGATGACTAATACAGTGTCATGACTAATACTCAGTCACTTGACATCGCTGCCTATGTACCCACTAACCTCTCACTTGACTAACAAACTAGTGAAGTAATAGAATTAACGATATCTGAGAGTTGTATGCCTAGTTTATTAGTTTTGATTTGTTAGGTTTGCCTGTGTGAATACATTCTCCACAGCTTTCTATTTGAAGGATACATGAAGGTCAAAGATAGACTGCACATGTCATATGTTTGTCTGCGCACTAAATAAGCAACTGGCGGACATTACTCTATGACATTTACATCAGATGTATTAAACACTCTATTGCATTATGATAAATAAAGTCGCTTGATTCAAAGTGGTGTTTCTACCATATGTTTGCGGATACCGGCCTCAATGTTTCCGGCACCTAGCGTCTCAAGGTTAAAAGTACAGAGCCACCCCCCCCCTCTCTATCGGTTAGGGGGGGGGGGTGGCACTAAGAGTGTGATGAGGTGCACAAAATGTAAAGCAAAGAACAGCTGAGAGAGAGAGAGAGAGAGAGGAATGTGGTGCCAGCAGGTATGAAGGGGCAGTGACAGCATTATACCATGGCCCATGGTGCTGTCACTGTGTTATTGACAGCATTATGCCATAGTGCTGTCATTGTGGCATTGACAGCAAATGGCACAGTGCTGTCACTATGGCAGTGACAGCAAATGGCATAGTGCTGGTAGGTCCATGGCACTGACAGCACTTGCCATGTGTTCTCACTAGCGTGGCATCATTCCTCTGTAGGTGTGTGACCGTTGGTAGCTGGAGGCAAGGTCGGTGGAGGGCGTTAGTACCCACCAACACCGACCACATGCACTCTACTGCAATGAGGCACATGCATTGGGAGATAGCATAGGTAGATAGTAATAGCAGTGAGAGATTCAAAGAATAGCTTACATCGGTAACTTGATAGACAGAAGATATCGCCATTACCTGAGGCAAGATAGAGAGCTACAGTGAACCTCCTGAGTTATGAACTATTGGTTACTTCTATAGCAACTTATATCTAACTATGGTCATTGAGGGGTTACTATGACACAAGTCTTGACCTATATCATTTTCTATAATTTAAACATAGAAAACTACTTCATAACTCAGGCGCTTTTCATTCTCGAGTGCTTCATAACTCAGTATTTTTACTGGAACAGCATGGAATGTGGTTAGTTATACCGTATAATGTGTGTCACTTATACTTTAACTAATGGCAATCAATTAGATATATTAGGAAATATTCAATAATATCATAAGTTTCTTGCCGGTCAATGTTTTTGTAATTTGAACTAGTTTCAGCATTAGAATATCTATATAATTTCTTTTTCTCTCCCTCAATAAGTTTTCCATACCCTTACTCACTACTTTTGTTTATTGCAGGCTGCCATTCTACAACAGACAGCAGACTACATCTACAAGCTAGAGCATGACAAGAAGGATCTCATGACACAGAACAACACTCTGAAGAAGTACTTGCAGCAACAGGAGAGTACTGATGGTAAGTCTTGTCAACAACAGCAGCGGTGAAAAATGTTAACACATACAATGTATGATGTAGAAGAGACTGACTGTTGCTATTCGCGGCTCTAAGAAAATTCGGTTTCGGAAATTCAAGTCTTAAGGTATCAAAGGTGCCGTCCCCCGAACCCCCCTGCCAGGTCATTATACAGTAAGGAAGTGTTCAGTACAACAAACTAGTGGATACAACTAACTACATAACGGCCATTTATCATTCCGAGACTGAATTTCCAAGACCGAAATTTCCGACCACCGATGTTCGCATATGACAAAGAGTTGAATAGTTTGGGCAAAGCGTCATTTTCTCCTGGGGTATCTACTTCACAACTGGTAACAGTTACTCTCTTCTATTCTGTACTGCTATGTTTGGATAGTAACATTACCTCTATCCACAGGGAGTTCCTCTGACAGTGAAGCCCCAATGAGTGAGATCCTCTCCACCATCAAAGACCTCCACAACAACCCCACAGCAACCACCAAACTACCAAACACTGAGTTCAGACACAAGGTCAGGAGAGTGGAGGGGAGTGAGATGGAGGCGAGGGTGGAGGAAGTGGCTGCAGTGGAGGAGGTGAGTTATCCACTTCGATTGACTAGTGAATGGTAGTGATGTGTAGACTAGCACTAGACATGCGAACTACCAATCAGTCAATTTGACTGTTTCTTACTTTTCATTTGTAGCTACTTATATCATAAATTATTATTGGTAGATAGTTGAAATTTATAATCCAAGGAGACAGTCAACTGGTAACTCTAATTGGCATCCATGATACTTGCAGGTTACATGGATACCAAATAGAGTTACCCTGCATGTATCTTCAATAGGAGTTAAATTATGTTCATTTTTTTATATTAGCGATAATGAGTAGACATTCTATAGCTCGTATTTTACGATGAAACTAACTTATTGCTTTTAAATGTATGTATATACTTGTGTTGAATGTTTAATGTGTTTTGCAGGTGTCTGCGGTGTGTTTGAAAGAAGAGTACGACAACAGGTCTGCTTCAGAGGCAATGGCACAAATAAGAGGGGACACGGAGAAGGAGAGGAAGAAGAAGACGCACCTGGGGGAGAAGGTCAAGGCCCTCGTACACCCCATTAACAAGAAGAAAAGAGAAGAGGAGCACATGGTAAAGAGTGAAGAGAGTACTGTGAAAGTAGGGGCTGTTCAGAGGTGCTACGGAGTCAAGCAACAAACTACCAATGGCTACCCCAAAACAACCACAGCAACCATTGTCACCATCATTCCACCTGAAGGACTCACCACCAACCACACCAGTATCCTAAAGGTGAGGGGCTAACATAACATTAAAAGTTCTTGATTGTGATATAAGATAATCTAACTTTATTCATAGTGCATTTTGTGAAGGTTTTTATTAATCTAATTTTTCCCCTCTAGCAACATTCAAACAGGAGGATGGCGAAATCTATCAACTCCCCCAATTTGATGGAGATGGGGGGCCTGCCTAACCACCTCCCTCCACCACCCACCATGAACAAGGTGCTCCGTAAGGTGGAGGTGGAGCCCACCTCTCGAGTACCTACTCCTGAACAGATAGAGTACATGCAAGTCTCCTCTAACTCTAGTCCTAGTCATCAGGAGGCTACTTACGCCGGGGAAAGGTATTGACTCTTTGAGTGAAGACGTCATTGCTAGGGTTGTGACGGTATGCTTTTAAAATTATAGAGAATTAAAGAGTATTAAATGGCTCTACACCAGCGGTAGGTATATAAAGCATATTGTCACGACCCTGGTGTGACATATCATGTCACATATTCAATGTAGGAATGGTCTAACACGCATTTTGAAATTGTTCAGGAGCAGAAGCATCCTAAGTTTGTAAATAGATGGTTTACTTTACCGACGATTAAAGCATTCTTCCTATCTTTGCAAAACTGTACTGAAAACAATGAAACTTTGTCCATAAACTTGATCTTCGAATTTTGTACAATGATAGAAAACTAATTATGGAATTAATTTAGAAATTTAGTCTTATGATATTCGATGATAAATGCTAACTGTGTGTTCTTTTTGCAGTCTAATACTGGCCCCGTCTAACAACAAGCTGAACAATCAGAGCAGTCAAAAGTCCCTAGACACGATTTGCGAGGCTATCAGACACTTGGAGGGGGACTTCATGTTCGCTACAGACAGTAACGGACCTCCACAAGAACATGTGATGCAACAGATTGGGGCAAATACTTACGAGGTGCACGAACTCAAGGAAACACCTGTCATTCACCAGGTAAGGGTATACATCATAGTTCAGTAAATTGTAGCTAGGGTCACTTTGAGTTATCGGACTCTTTCAATATTTCGAAACAGACTCAAAAACTTTAATTTTTTAAGTATGATATATTCATTTCATGATGGCTGTGTTCTATTGGCTATTTATTTGAAGATAGAACGGTTTCAAACGTCATAATTATTCTAGTCATCTACATCTGGAATGTCAGTGGAACATTTCATTTGTCACACTCTAAGTTCTCTTTTCACAGGAGACTGAAAATAACGTTGAGATGTTCCGAAGAGGCACCAAACTATACAGGAGAGAAGCTTCCCCCAAATCCTACTCCCCTGCCTCCCCATCACCCCCTTCCTCCTCCATTGGGCTGAGCATCCTCTCCTCCCCACCCCGGCACAATGAGATTCACCACCCTCATAGTAACATCATTTATGGTAAGTACCCTAGTGACTAAATAGTGATAATGCAAAAAAGAGCATTGTCAGTTTATCTTTTTAATATAGGGTAAGTCACGGATTATCGGTTGTTGTTGTTGATTAGCCTTACAAACGTCCTCGTCCGGGACGGAGTGGCGCCCAGGGTGTCAGCCACCCGAGGTTCTGTGTGGGAGTGTGTGGCTCTAAGAGAAACCCGCATCACTCAGGAAGTATCATGGATAAATATATCGTTCTTTCTTATATGACCGAAGATGTGAAACCGACCGATAATTCGTAACGTATCCTATATTGAATGTAGAGTAAGGTCTCATTATTTGATAAGTGAGCATTGCAATAGGTCCTAAATCAATCTGACATTCATAACCTATGGACACACCCACTTTGCGAGTATTGTGTCGTTCCCGTATACAAAAGTGCCTCTTTTCTAAAGTATCCTGACTTATTTAATGTAAAATGCAGATGCTGACTTTATTTTAATATTTCAGGTCTGACCAAAGATTTGATATCCTCTGAACCCCAAGAAGTTCCATTGGAACTAACCACAACACACAGGATCGAGAGAATCAACCCCCAGTCTTCTACCATCATGTCCAGACCGAATGTTATTGTTGTGAAACAGGCGTAAGGTCCTCTTCGTGAGACAGGTTTAAGGTCTTAACTGGTCTAAGGTCCTCTTGTGAAACTGGGCTAAGGTCCTCTTGTGAAACAGGCCTAAGGTCCTCTTGTGAAACAGGCCTAAGGTCTTCTTCGTGAAACAGGCCTAAGGTCCTCTTCCATCTTGTTATGTGTCTGTTATTGAAATGATTGCAAACTAATGCTCATATGTTCCTTTAAGTGTACATAGTAAATGTAAATACTTACGTGAAAAGTGTAAATAAATGCCCTAGTGTAAATGTGCCCTGTATTTAAACTGTTGATACGTAGAGTTTAGATTGTAAGTTTCAAAACGCTTATGTTGTTCCTTCATTTATGTTATGCCTATTTTTATACATTGTTGTAAAAATGTTATGTATTTTAACCACAATAGTACGGCAGAGTTTACTTTACAGATAGAACTGCTTTCTACATATCATCTCTACTTTCTTTTAATAGAAATAACAGTGCCAAGGAAAAATGTAGCATAAGTTATTGAGTTTAGAAAGGCGGGCACGTTTGAAACCATCAAAACTTCTGTACAAAATGTTGAGAAGGGAGAATTTAAATGATAAACTAAGTGAAATTATTTTATTATAAAGAAATGGATTTGCTCAAAATGTATTGATAATTAGAATAAAAGTTTAATCTTTCATTTTATTGTTAGTTTTCTGGAGAAAATGAGACCATAATTGGATGGGTTGCCGTTTTGTTATTCCTATGGAAATTAATGTGGTCCTTATAGAAGACTGAGGTTGTAAAAGAAAATTGGTTATGTAAATACTTATTATATTAACTCTTAGATACTTGTTTCAATTTTGCTGGACTCAATTTTAATTGGTTAGCTACATTTTAAATGCTGGGCATTTTAGTATCAGTGCAGACATTGTTAACTTAGAATCAATGGCAATAAAAGAGCCTACTGAGTGTGAGGTTAATTCTTACTCTAGTAATTACCATATCACTAACTTGGTGTAGCAGCAGTAACTTGGTTACCTGTCGATAGGGCAAAGGGACAATTACTGGAGCTGAATTTAATGACGCATAGAAATAGTTATGAAAAAACATCGAAATATTACCAGCAAAATATATTCTTTGTACAGTGAACAGTCATATAAGACTGTAACTCGTTATTTATTTGGTATCCATGATACCTTCCTTGTATCCATGATACCATCAGGTATCATGGATATCAAATAAAATAATGAGTTAAATAATATACTTTTTGCCTTCATTTTGATGGTTTTTTAGTACCATTTTCATGGTGTATTTAATTGCCGTTAGGTAACTGTTCCTTTACCCTACACTGGGAGGTGTTTGTGCTATTTTGTCCTCTCTGTTTCTTGTAAATATTCTCTGTTTGGAGTAATTAATTAATGTTATTGTTTCATTTGTTCAGAATGTTTTGTTTATGGAAAAAAGTACAAATAATTTATGACATTTGTATCATCTACGAACTAAAGCAAGAAAGTGTTCAAAAGTTAAGAAAAGTTTAGTTCATACTTTCTGTTAAGTTTTGTTTTTGTATAAAATAATGAAGAAAATTAATTAAAAAAATATGATAGAAACCAAAGATATTTTTAAATGGTGCTGTCTTGTTTTAAAAGCTCTGTTTGTAATACTTAATACATTTTATCATGAAATATACTGTCGCTGGAGAAAGAGAAATTAGTCTGGGCAATTAACGTAACTAGCCATTTTGATAACTAAAATATTGTGTATTTTCTCAGTTTATTCACTCCACAATACCTATTTGTCTCTACTAATTGTATTGGAAAATAGAGGTCTAACGATCTTCTCTTTCTTTGTATTCATTTTTATTTTCAATAAAATCTCTCAAGTCTTATTTCCTCTCAATAACCTCTAGCTAGAAGAGCTCATAAATCAATTAGGAAATAGCTACCGTGAATCAAATGATAACAACCTAAGAAATATAACAACGAATGAGTCACAGTAGGTACTTGATGTGTCGCAGGAACTGACCGGTAAAGTGACGTGAAGAAATTCCCTACCATGAGTCATAGAATATTCTCAATGTAGGTATAAGAACTTCCGAGTTATCGGACAGTTTCACATTTAGATGAGAAGTAAATATATATTTTAACTACCTAGCTCATTTAATTTGGTATCCATGATATTGATACACGCAGGGGTATCATGGATACCAATTTAAATAACTAGTGGAATAATAATTATATTTTTTTATTCTCAATTCTAACCGAACATTTGGAACTGTCCGATAATTCCTAAACTCTTTTAATAATTTCTTAATGGAGATAAGATTTATTTTCAATGTATATAGGCATATCAATTTTTCAGTGTAGGTATATTTTATCACATGTAGGTATGTATATTCCTTCTCAATGTAGGTATCATGTAGGTATTCCCAATGTAGGAATTTCATTTTCAAGTCGGTAAATTAGAGATATTTTATTCTCAATATCGGTATTTCTCATTTAGGTATATTCATTCTCAATGTAGGTATGTATATCTTTTTCTCATAGGTAGGAATTTTCTGATGTAGGTATTTTCCCATGTAGGTATATTTAGGCGTGTCCCGCCAATCAGCTGTTAGGTACAAATTCAAGATATAGCTTTTGGCGGCAAATTTTCAAGCAGTTTTCATTGTGCTGTTGTGGCGAGTGGTTCACGGTTCTTCGTCTCTTCAATAATCTGATAAAATGACCACCACTTCTACATTTGTTGGCTTTGATGAAAGTGCCCGTGTATCAAGCAGGTAAGCTTATTTAGTAAAACAAGTATATTTATGCACTATGTGGATATACGGTAAGAAATGGTAAGTTTTTTTCAGTGAGTCATGGATCTAACTTATGGATTAAAGGTAAGTGTCTGCCTTTTCACAACTCTGTTATTAGTTTGTAGGTATGTACAGTACTTTACCAGTGTATCTAGACTATAGATACAGTACTCTATTAGATTATTAGTGTATCTAGATGCGTACTGTACTTTTTACGCTATAGTTGCCAAGGCGTAGGTATCTAGATAATCGATACCGGTGTGACCGGAAATGGTATCTAGTAAACTACAGCTGATACATCCGTACTGTAGTCTGTATCACAGTATCTAGTGTCTTGTGTATTTTGATTATCTTATTAGGATAACTTACGAATTTTACTTATACCCGAGACTGAAATTTCCGAGAACCATCATGGGTACCTACCAATTAATAAAAGTTAGGCATGTGCTGTAAAATGGTATTATTCTAAATTGTTTACCTAATATCAATATTAGAATTTCAGGTAATTTAGATCTGTTATTTCATAGTATTAATCAATGGAGTTAAAATTAAAACGAAAGAGCTAGTGTATTAAAAAGTTCTCTACAATTTAGCGCAATGTGTAAATAGGTAAAACCGTAAATTACGGTGTAATTTTTCCTCTAACTACAGAAGCAATAATAAGAATGATAGCTTCAAAACACTCATTAATAAATCATAACATGCATTGCGATTATTTCGATACGCAACATTATCATATAAATTTGTTACTTTTTAGAAAAGTTGTTACCTTTAGAGGGTCGCAATGTCTCTATTTTAGTATCTTCCGTTATACGGTCACACAGGTAAATTGCACCCCTTTAACCTGACCACGATAATGCGCTAGACTGCCTGCACACTACAGTTGGTAGCTAACTAAAATACTATTGTAAAAACATTCAATATAGATCACACACGGTTATATAAAGTCAATGCATCGTACTGTAATTGCTCTACAGAACTGATAATGCTAAGGCACCGTTAGACAACTCACATCAAAGTATCTACTGCATCTATAATGTAGCATATCAGAAGCTTGAAGTTGTGACGTTTATTAGTGTTTTTGTGGTCTGAGGCGTAATGGTACGTTTTGCATGCAGCGATTGTTACGATCATCGCTCAGCTACGATCGTCCAGCAATAAGAATACATTGAATTATAGCTCGACAGTAATCACTCGTTGCGAATCGGCCCCAAAGGAATAGCATTGGAGTAGGGCTCAGCGATAATCGCTGGGCGATGATCGCAATCAATCGCTCAGCAATGATCGCCCAGCAGTAGGAAAATATTGATCTAGTGCTTAGTGATAAACACTCATTGCAAAACAGCTCCATAGGAATAGCATTGTAGTAGTGCTCAGCGATAATCGCTGGGCGATGGTCAATGAAAGATGATCGCAACAATCGCTGCATGCAAAACGTACCTGAAGTTAGTTAGTGAGTCATAATTTACCTGCTAAACTGTGAACAGAGTTAAACGCATTAAATATTGTAATGCATTTAAAAATTATAGTTTGTTTTATCTATTTCGTGAGTATTAGATAATTGAAAACTTATGATATGTTTACTGAATTAATTTGGTTAGATCAGCTTTTCGTTTAAGAGACCAAATTATTGTTTCATCATTAGGGTAAGTTCAGAATTCTCGGACAGTTTCACATATTCGATCATATAAGAAAAATTGTAACAATCACGTATTTTTCTCACGATATGGTACCACCGTCCGATAATTCGGAACGTACCCCTTCTCACTTTCCTTTTTCATTAATTGAAGTATGACTGTATAGTGTGCAGTCATAGTCTACGACTCTACCTAGTAACATCGTATCCTTCACTATGGGGGAATTCTTTACTCATCGTTTAAGTTTCTTCTTCGATCACTTCCTTTAAAATATATTCAGAATTTTATAACCTAATAGTTTCAATTTTTATTTTTTCACCACTGTTGATCGGTGATTAGATACAATCAGTATATCGATAGGGTATATCTAACACCATTACTGACTAATTTACTCGTACTAATTTCCTTATTCTGGCACCTGTATAAAGTTTTGACTTTTCAATTATAGATTTCCTGATGTTTTTTTATTGTGACTAACAGTTGCCAAAGTCAATGGTCAAGGCTGCCTATTGTGTTGGAGTACCAATTTAATTTTGATGAAACAGCTGTTAATGTACTATAAAGAACAGGTACTATCTCCTAGTCCGATGACTACTGACTACTCAATGCAGTCTTTAGTTATATTTTCACCCAAGAAATCACCTCCAATACTCTGTCCTTAAATACAGTCATGCTCCTAACCACTTCTTTCCCTTTATGTTAGTCGTCTTTGTCTCGTCTTATTGCATTTTTTCTTTGATTATATGCACCTTTGTTTAAAACATTGCATATTTTCTGTCGAGTGAATTACGGTGCTGGGGTAAGTTACGAATTATCGAACAGTTCCACATCTTCTACCATAAACAAGTATAATTTTAGTCATTTTAATTGTTACATATGATGTCTGCAGTGTTCAATGGTACCAATTATAATGTAGTTATATTTATTTCTCATGACCGAAGAAGTGGCACTGTTCTATAATTCGTAACTCACCCTACCGTAATTCCACAGGAAAATAGACAATGTTTTTCGTTCACTTCCTCAGCGTATGACTAAGTCTATTCAGTGGGTGACATTCCTTCTGTACTGAGGCAGCATTCATCTCTCTGTTTATTAACAGTAAATCACAGAGATTACTGCCTACCATTAGTTATATCCTTGGCACTTTAATTACACTGTGTGCTATATAATCACTATAGGTGTTCATGGAGTAGCTTTTCTGCATCCATGAGCTTGTCACTGACTGATAAAGGTGACTTTGTTCATGGAGCCACTTACCTTTCTGACTGCTTCTTCCAGTCCTTGGTACTTAGCTAATTTATTTTTGGCATCAGCGGTAATGTCTTTTGTTCCTAAGCAAACGTTAAACCATCAAATTATGTATAAACTACATTTAAATAATTAATTAGCCATTGTATTCCAACCGTTGCGTCCTCTATGTTAAGAACATAATGTATTCTTTCAAAGCAGTTTTCTAAATTGAAAAGTAATAAACTTCTAAACCGTGGTCACTTTTTTGATTAGTTTACTCTTCCTATCATCATTTCTGGCCAATGCTCCCCCTCAACCCCCCTCCTGAATCACCATGTTGACTCTGGTGTGACATCCTAAACAAGTCCCATGTCCTGTGTGTGGCTCACCTGCTCCTGTATTGTAGCAACTAATCACTAGGGAGTGACTGGGCGAAAAAGAACAGGTGAGTCTGTTATTTTGCTGCTACTTCACATTTCTTGGATCTCAAAGAATTCCTTGTTTCATTGGACAGGAATATTAAAAAATAATGATTTTGTTATTAAAGTTTTTGATTAGACTATTTTCTTTGCTTTGTTTTTATAAATGAAATGGACAATTCCATTGAATTTATGAACTTTTTCTGAAAGATTGAAAATAACTTCAAGCTATTTTACGCTACTCTACACTACTGCACATTTACTTTGTATCAATTACAAAGAAATACGTTCTTGGTTAGTTTTTAGAATCGGTTATTTTATACAAAAAGTAACCAATCTAAAACTAAATCAGAACTATTTTCTATTAATTACCTCGCAAGAAGGTATTTTTGAACTATTTAGCTATTCATTGTTTGAAAGTCCAGTCAGCTGATGTCTCTATAGCGAGATAATCTCTTATCCGAGACATGCGAGATAAATGCCAACAGCTGATGTCTCTATAGCGAGATAATCTCTTATCCGAGACATGCGAGATAAATGCCAACAGCTGATGTCTCTATAGCGAGATAATCTCTTATCCGAGACATGCGAGATAAATGCCAACAGCTGATGTCTCTATAGCGAGATAATCTCTTATCCGAGACATGCGAGATAAATGCCAACAGCTGATGTCTCTATAGCGAGATAATCTCTTATCCGAGACATGCGAGATAAATGCCAACAGCTGATGTCTCTATAGCGAGATAATCTCTTGTGGGAGACATGCGAGATATATGACAACTAGTCTACCACTATCTAGTATCTACAGCTAACACTGGTTATCTCTGCAGTGTATAGCTGTGATATAGTGTGGTTATATGGTAGCTATAGTGTATAACTATACTTATTATACTATACACTGTAAAATATAGTCGTACACTATAACTACTGTATAGTCATAACTATACTATACAGTATTCATCACAGTATACACTATACATAGGAGTATAGTATACACACTATATATTACTAGATATAGTAACTACCATTTATTTTACATTAATATCTAGATGTTAATGTAGTTTTCACATACCGTACATCAGTCTTTGGAATGTTGCTCTTTTCCATTATACAAGTAATTAACATTTAAGCAGTTCAAAGTGCAAGATGCAGTTGCTTGTCATTTATATATCACATGTTATTATGTACGCTAATGTTCATCATGGCAATACTCTATATCACAGTTACTCTTTTTAACAAAGTTCTGCTCTATACCCAGGGTCTGATTGTTCTTTATGATTATTTTCAATGTATTTGCTTATAACTTTATATCATTTAGTCGTTTGAATTTTTATTTCTAATGGCATGGATTCTCTTTCTCTGGTAGTAATTTCGAATTCTTCATTATACTATTGGTTCTTAGTTTCATGTGTTTCTAGAATAGTCTCGTATTCAGAAATGTTATTGCAAAACGATTTGGCTTAACATTTTATTCTCTTTTAAATAAGTTTCTAAAATTCCCTTACGTAGCTACCAATTCAAACTAACTAATGTAATGCAGTGTCACTTCAGTAATATCTGTTTTTACAATCAATTCCACATACCTTTCTCACTGTTCATTCTAGCTAAGTCACAGCTGTTAAAGTTTTCTTTGACTGCTCACACAGTACAGTGGAATATCTTACTTCAATCCTTTTTCTGGGCTAATAATCACCTTGTGACCAGACTATCCTATCATGCAGTATCTAATAAATGACGCCTTTTATCTTATCTAACAGTGACTCATTCAGTAGATATATCTATTTCTTATCTGTCCATTGTTGTCACACTTTCTTTCTCTTATCCACCCTGTATTTCTATTTCTTCTTTAGCCCCCAGGGACTCTATCCTGAAGCTGTCTGTGGTGAATGGAAGAGAAGGGGTGTGGCATGCCGTGCGCCCCAAACTGTTGTAATTTGGATTATGTATTGTTTTTTTCATGTTTACCATACTAATCTTTTTTTAAAGCTACTTGCAGTTTTAGAGGATAGCGCTAGCGTTATGCTCTTCAACTATGTCTTATATTTTTGCTTAGGTAGAAGCTTCATTTACTATCACCTCTTCATTTTCCTCTTCCGTTCGTTAGTGCAGCTACCGGTGTGTGTCCCTTTTCTTCACATTCCTTGGTTAGTGACTGTATTAACGGAGTAGCTTTTCTCGTCCATGAGCATTGTCACCGAAGCAGACGTTAAACCCCTGAATAATATTATACTGCATTTTCTCTTGAGTAGAGCTATGTTTCTTTTTGTCACGGGTCACTACCAGATCACATCTCTCTCCTAGTCTCACTTCTCAACACATTGTTACATTTTATTCTGTTGTAGACGTTGCCGTAGGTTAGGCTATTAAGCAGTCAGTCGTTGGTAGTGTCTTTCAGAGTGAGGTCGGTGTTAGCGTCAGTTGCAGTCTTTATTTCTATACACTATGGTCAGGTAACTAGAACTCCATTTGCTATATCTCCTATATCACTTCACTTCGCTTCAATCACATTCATTCCATACACTGAATGTATTCATTCACCCAATAAAAGTCAATTGTCTTAAATTGCAAAGTACGACTCGAATTGCTCTTACAATTGGAATATACCAGCTCTTTATTTTCTTAGTAATATATAGCGGGAATGAAATGGTAATTCTATATTATATACAAATAATAAGTCCTTAATACCGATGAAATAGTTAAATGGCATTAGCATATCTCATTTGTTCTAAAATCAATAATTACCAACTTCCGTTATTGTTTTTACCAATAATACAACTTGTTTATATTATTAATTAGTTTATTTCTATAATTTCAAAGAACTAGCGTTAGTTTTACGAAACAATTATTGAAAGAATATAAATTTGTTCATTTTATTCCACTATTGTTTAATGTTGTGTCATATTGCCTATGGAGATGTGCCACAGAACTCTGCAGTCGGAGTCGAAGCTTTTTTGGTGGAGTCGGAGTCAGGAGTCGGAAATTTGTACAGACTCCCGACTCCAAGCTATAGATATGTCACAAAATTTTAGATCCATTTTATTTGTTGTTCATCATGTTAAATATCTCATAAGGACTAATAACTGTTCATAGATATGAATTAAATCAATATTTAAAGTCTAAATATTCAAGTGACTCAATATTGCTTATAAAAATACTGTAAAACTGTTTGTTGGAGTCGGAGTCATGGAGTCGGAGAAATTCTTTATAAAGGATTTGGAGTCGATATATTAAAAAAAAGAGTCTGAATCTAACATTTTATGTACCGACTCCGCAGCTCTGATATGCCACTGGGATGGCATAGCGTGTGCCACTGGCATAGCGGCATAAAGTTGCTTTAGAATATCCAATCTATACCGTATTTTATTTACCAAGTTGCATCAGTTTCAATAATCTCTATTTAATGCCTCTTACTAACTATCAAACCGCTACAAATTCACAAACACATTATTATCAAACAAAGTTCTTTTTCACACGTTTCATGTTTGTCAAACGTTGGTTTATGTAATGTAGATATTGCAAACTCTGTTTGACAAACAATTTGCCAACATGTTTACCTGTTCAAACTCTAGTTTGACAACACACTGCACTATTTTAACCAGTTTGACGAAGTGTTTGACAGTAACTTTCATTGGTAATTTCTCTAATAGTTAGAGGAGCAAGTAACCACTTGAAGCTCCAGACTCCCCTGTACATCTCCTACCTAACTCACTTTCTACCAATCTATTTTAACACTTTCTGTCTCCAACACTTTCGTCTGTTTACTCGAAAGCGACCAAGGGTACACTAGTTAGTTAGGTACACTAGCTTGCTATGGGTACACTAGTTAGATATGGGTACACTAGTGTGGTTCAGGTGGTCCACATCATGTGTCTGTGTGGTCCAATTAGTTCACATATTTTACCGCAATACAGGTAAAGCAATTCTATTCAGAGGAATTACCATTTACAATCAACACTTAATGTATTGTTTATTATATTTATTCAGTATTTTGATTTTGTTACCCTCTTCCAATTTCCGCCACATTTTCTTTGATTAGAAAAGTGCTATAGATATTTGAAAAAGGTGTAACTATTCTATATTATATTGCATTGTACTTATTTATGGCAAACCATTTATATAATTATTTGCATTACTATTTTCATCTGAGATTGTTCACCTTCATTAGTTTCTTTGAAATGCTGTCAAAGAAAACTTGTACAGTTTAAATCCCCAACTGAAGTAAATCCTTAGTCACGCATAGCGTCCATTGGTCGGCATAGCGGACACTTTATTCAGTAGCTACATGTACTGTTCATTGTACGAGATTTACCTGTACTCTCATTCTATTACTAACTTTTTATGCTGTAAAGTGAGGAATTGCTTCAGTTGTTTATTATTTTCTACTTAAAAAAAAAAAATACAACTGGTAAAATGTTACATATTATTTTCTATAAGTCGATAAGAATATTTTGAATCTACATTTTTAGTAGAAAGAAATAATGAATTCTCTGTCAACCCTAGCAGTTCTGGTTATACAATTTCTATTCTAAATTTTGTATTTCCAATATAGTTTATTAACCATTAACCAATGTCATTTTTGATGGAGACTCATTCCAAAGAAGCGTAAAACTTTAGCAAAAACTAAAAGATGTATTATTAAAATGTATATTCACATACAACAACAACAACAACAACAACAACATTCTTAGCTGTTGGTAGTGATTGTTTGTCTTTGCGCTATTGTCTAGTAGATAAGTGATTTAGCTACTAGACACCAAGTGTGTTGCTCCTTAGTGTCTGGTAGATAAGTGATTCACTAGACTAGTCTTCAAATGGTCTACTAGACTGATAGTCTTTTTAAGTGTTTTACTAGACTTTAATTATGTTGTTGTAGGGAGGCGGTTGCTAGTGTCGCTATTTACTCAAGTACAAACACTGTAACTATTTCTACTGATAAATAACATTGAAATGAAAGTTATCGTAATATTATTTTAATGTCTTTAATTACCTTCACAAAATTGCAGAAAGTTATGTTTTGATTTGTTTTATTTATTATCTTGTTATTCGCATAACTCAAAAAGTATTGAACAAAATTGCCTGAAATTTGATGGGACGATTAGTCAATATCCAGGAACCATCTCTTAAATTATGGGAGCGATCAGGTCAAGGGTCAGGGTCATTCACAAACCAATAAGTATCGATTAGCGTCGGCGAAGGTATGCGCTCTACGAATGCCCGTTCCAGTTTAGATATGAACATATGAATCACTTATCAGAGTGATGAGTGTCACTGATCACTCTGAGATAGTGTGAGTCACTCTCATGCAGAGTGTGAGTCACTCTCATGCAGAGTGTGAGTCACTCTCATGCAGAGTGTGAGTCACTGTCTTGCAGAGTGTGAGTCACTGTCTTGCAGAGTGTGAGTCACTGTCTTGCAGAGTGTGAGTCACTGTCTTGCAGAGTGTGAGTCACTGTCTTGCAGAGTGTGAGTCACTGTCTTGCAGAGTGTGAGTCACTGTCTTGCAGAGTGTGAGTCACTGTCTTGCAGAGTGTGAGTCACTGTCTTGCAGAGTGTGAGTCACTGTCTTGCAGAGTGTGAGTCACTGTCTTGCAGAGTGTGAGTCACTGTCTTGCAGAGTGTGAGTCACTGTCATGCAGAGTGTGAGTCACTGTCATGCAGAGTGTGAGTCACTGTCATGCAGAGTGTGAGTCACTGTCATGCAGAGTGTGAGTCACTGTCATGCAGAGTGTGAGTCACTGTCATGCAGAGTGTGAGTCACTGTCATGCAGAGTGTGAGTCACTCTCATGCAGAGTGTGAGTCACTCTCATGCAGAGTGTGAGTCACTCTCATGCAGAGTGTGAGTCACTCTCATGCAGAGTGTGAGTCACTCTCATGCAGAGTGTGAGTCACTCTCATGCAGAGTGTGAGTCACTCTCATGCAGAGTGTGAGTCACTCTCATGCAGAGTGTGAGTCACTCTCATGCAGAGTGTGAGTCACACTCATGCAGAGTGTGAGTCACACTCATGCAGAGTGTGAGTCACACTCATGCAGAGTGTGAGTCACACTCATGCAGAGTGTGAGTCACTGTCTTGCAGAGTGTGAGTCACTGTCTTGCAGAGTGTGAGTCACTGTCTTGCAGAGTGTGAGTCACTGTCTTGCAGAGTGTGAGTCACTGTCATGCAGAGTGTGAGTCACTGTCATGCAGAGTGTGAGTCACTGTCATGCAGAGTGTGAGTCACTGTCATGCAGAGTGTGAGTCACTGTCATGCAGAGTGTGAGTCACTGTCATGCAGAGTGTGAGTCACTGTCATGCAGAGTGTGAGTCACTGTCATGCAGAGTGTGAGTCACTGTCATGCAGAGTGTGAGTCACTGTCATGCAGAGTGTGAGTCACTGTCATGCAGAGTGTGAGTCACTGTCATGCAGAGTGTGAGTCACTGTCATGCAGAGTGTGAGTCACTGTCATGCAGAGTGTGAGTCACTGTCATGCAGAGTGTGAGTCACTGTCATGCAGAGTGTGAGTCACTGTCATGCAGAGTGTGAGTCACTGTCATGCAGAGTGTGAGTCACTGTCATGCAGAGTGTGAGTCACTGTCATGCAGAGTGTGAGTCACTGTCATGCAGAGTGTGAGTCACTGTCATGCAGAGTGTGAGTCACTGTCATGCAGAGTGTGAGTCACTGTCATGCAGAGTGTGAGTCACTGTCATGCAGAGTGTGAGTCACTGTCATGCAGAGTGTGAGTCACTGTCATGCAGAGTGTGAGTCACTGTCATGCAGAGTGTGAGTCACTGTCATGCAGAGTGTGAGTCACTGTCATGCAGAGTGTGAGTCACTGTCATGCAGAGTGTGAGTCACTGTCATGCAGAGTGTGAGTCACTGTCATGCAGAGTGTGAGTCACTGTCATGCAGAGTGTGAGTCACTGTCATGCAGAGTGTGAGTCACTGTCATGCAGAGTGTGAGTCACTGTCATGCAGAGTGTGAGTCACTGTCATGCAGAGTGTGAGTCACTGTCATGCAGAGTGTGAGTCACTGTCATGCAGAGTGTGAGTCACTGTTATGCAGAGTGTGAGTCACTGTTATGCAGAGTGTGAGTCACTGTTATGCAGAGTGTGAGTCACTGTTATGCAGAGTGTGAGTCACTGTTATGCAGAGTGTGAGTCACTGTTATGCAGAGTGTGAGTCACTCTCATGCAGAGTGTGAGTCACACTCATGCAGAGTGTGAGTCACACTCATGCAGAGTGTGAGTCACACTCATGCAGAGTGTGAGTCACACTCATGCAGAGTGTGAGTCACTGTCTTGCAGAGTGTGAGTCACTGTCTTGCAGAGTGTGAGTCACTGTCTTGCAGAGTGTGAGTCACTGTCTTGCAGAGTGTGAGTCACTGTCATGCAGAGTGTGAGTCACTGTCATGCAGAGTGTGAGTCACTGTCATGCAGAGTGTGAGTCACTGTCATGCAGAGTGTGAGTCACTGTCATGCAGAGTGTGAGTCACTGTCATGCAGAGTGTGAGTCACTGTCATGCAGAGTGTGAGTCACTGTCATGCAGAGTGTGAGTCACTGTCATGCAGAGTGTGAGTCACTGTCATGCAGAGTGTGAGTCACTGTCATGCAGAGTGTGAGTCACTGTCATGCAGAGTGTGAGTCACTGTCATGCAGAGTGTGAGTCACTGTCATGCAGAGTGTGAGTCACTGTCATGCAGAGTGTGAGTCACTGTCATGCAGAGTGTGAGTCACTGTCATGCAGAGTGTGAGTCACTGTCATGCAGAGTGTGAGTCACTGTCATGCAGAGTGTGAGTCACTGTCATGCAGAGTGTGAGTCACTGTCATGCAGAGTGTGAGTCACTGTCATGCAGAGTGTGAGTCACTGTCATGCAGAGTGTGAGTCACTGTCATGCAGAGTGTGAGTCACTGTCATGCAGAGTGTGAGTCACTGTCATGCAGAGTGTGAGTCACTGTCATGCAGAGTGTGAGTCACTGTCATGCAGAGTGTGAGTCACTGTCATGCAGAGTGTGAGTCACTGTCATGCAGAGTGTGAGTCACTGTCATGCAGAGTGTGAGTCACTGTCATGCAGAGTGTGAGTCACTGTCATGCAGAGTGTGAGTCACTGTCATGCAGAGTGTGAGTCACTGTCATGCAGAGTGTGAGTCACTGTCATGCAGAGTGTGAGTCACTGTCATGCAGAGTGTGAGTCACTGTCATGCAGAGTGTGAGTCACTGTCATGCAGAGTGTGAGTCACTGTCATGCAGAGTGTGAGTCACTGTCATGCAGAGTGTGAGTCACTGTCATGCAGAGTGTGAGTCACTGTCATGCAGAGTGTGAGTCACTGTCATGCAGAGTGTGAGTCACTGTCATGCAGAGTGTGAGTCACTGTCATGCAGAGTGTGAGTCACTGTCATGCAGAGTGTGAGTCACTGTCATGCAGAGTGTGAGTCACTGTCATGCAGAGTGTGAGTCACTGTTATGCAGAGTGTGAGTCACTGTTATGCAGAGTGTGAGTCACTGTTATGCAGAGTGTGAGTCACTGTTATGCAGAGTGTGAGTCACTGTTATGCAGAGTGTGAGTCACTGTTATGCAGAGTGTGAGTCACTGTTATGCAGAGTGTGAGTCACTGTTATGCAGAGTGTGAGTCACTGTTATGCAGAGTGTGAGTCACTGTTATGCAGAGTGTGAGTCACTGTTATGCAGAGTGTGAGTCACTGTTATGCAGAGTGTGAGTCACTGTTATGCAGAGTGTGAGTCACTGTTATGCAGAGTGTGAGTCACTGTTATGCAGAGTGTGAGTCACTGTTATGCAGAGTGTGAGTCACTGTTATGCAGAGTGTGAGTCACTGTTATGCAGAGTGTGAGTCACTGTTATGCAGAGTGTGAGTCACTGTTATGCAGAGTGTGAGTCACTGTTATGCAGAGTGTGAGTCACTGTTATGCAGAGTGTGAGTCACTGTTATGCAGAGTGTGAGTCACTGTTATGCAGAGTGTGAGTCACTGTTATGCAGAGTGTGAGTCACTGTTATGCAGAGTGTGAGTCACTGTTATGCAGAGTGTGAGTCACTGTTATGCAGAGTGTGAGTCACTGTTATGCAGAGTGTGAGTCACTGTTATGCAGAGTGTGAGTCACTGTTATGCAGAGTGTGAGTCACTGTTATGCAGAGTGTGAGTCACTGTTATGCAGAGTGTGAGTCACTGTTATGCAGAGTGTGAGTCACTGTTATGCAGAGTGTGAGTCACTGTTATGCAGAGTGTGAGTCACTGTTATGCAGAGTGTGAGTCACTGTTATGCAGAGTGTGAGTCGCTGTTATGCAGAGTGTGAGTCGCTGTTATGCAGAGTGTGAGTCGCTGTTATGCAGAGTGTGAGTCGCTGTTATGCAGAGTGTGAGTCGCTGTTATGCAGAGTGTGAGTCGCTGTTATGCAGAGTGTGAGTCGCTGTTATGCAGAGTGTGAGTCGCTGTCTTGCAGAGTGTGAGTCGCTGTCTTGCAGAGTGTGAGTCGCTGTCTTGCAGAGTGTGAGTCGCTGTCTTGCAGAGTGTGAGTCGCTGTCTTGCAGAGTGTGAGTCGCTGTCTTGCAGAGTGTGAGTCGCTGTCTTGCAGAGTGTGAGTCGCTGTCTTGCAGAGTGTGAGTCGCTGTCTTGCAGAGTGTGAGTCGCTGTCTTGCAGAGTGTGAGTCGCTGTCTTGCAGAGTGTGAGTCGCTGTCTTGCAGAGTGTGAGTCGCTCTCTTGCAGAGTGTGAGTCGCTCTCTTGCAGAGTGTGAGTCGCTCTCTTGCAGAGTGTGAGTCGCTCTCTTGCAGAGTGTGAGTCGCTCTTTTGCAGAGTGTGAGTCGCTCTTTTGCAGAGTGTGAGTCGCTCTCTTGCAGAGTGTGAGTCGCTCTCTTGCAGAGTGTGAGTCGCTCTCTTGCAGAGTGTGAGTCGCTCTCTTGCAGAGTGTGAGTCGCTCTCTTGCAGAGTGTGAGTCGCTCTCTTGCAGAGTGTGAGTCGCTCTCTTGCAGAGTGTGAGTCGCTCTCTTGCAGAGTGTGAGTCGCTCTCTTGCAGAGTGTGAGTCGCTCTCTTGCAGAGTGTGAGTCGCTCTCTTGCAGAGTGTGAGTCGCTCTCTTGCAGAGTGTGAGTCGCTCTCTTGCAGAGTGTGAGTCGCTCTCTTGCAGAGTGTGAGTCGCTCTCTTGCAGAGTGTGAGTCGCTCTCTTGCAGAGTGTGAGTCGCTCTCTTGCAGAGTGTGAGTCGCTCTCTTGCAGAGTGTGAGTCGCTCTCTTGCAGAGTGTGAGTCGCTCTCTTGCAGAGTGTGAGTCGCTCTCTTTGCAGAGTGTGAGTCGCTCTCTTGCAGAGTGTGAGTCGCTCTCTTGCAGAGTGTGAGTCGCTCTCCTCACAAGGCTCTCTCTCACTCACTACCGTCTGCCTCTTCATTTTCCTCTCATTACCACTTACGCAGTGCTATCACACAGACGCGATAATTCACCTGTCCGCTATTCTACTCCGTGAGTGAGCACCCATAAATATCGGTAATATGCTGGTAGTTATCGACTATCGGGGTTATTTTTAACTGGACATGACATCGATAAAATCTATGATAGTTACAGATAAGATATGACCTCGATATTATCGTAGATATGGACTACATATCGATAGTATCTAAGTATGATTTCATGGATTCATATCGATAATATCTAAGTATGATATCATGGATTCATACCGATAATATCTAAGTATGATATCATGGATTCATATCGATAATATCTAAGTATGATATCATGGATTCATACCGATAATATCGTAAAGGCTATTCAATAATTGATATCGTAAATGTAATATACACAGGGGTAAGTTACGAATTATCGGTCGGTTTCACATCTTCGGCAATGTAATTTTAAATTGAATAATTATTATTTAGTTTTTCTTATTTGACCGAAAATGTGGAAGTAACCGATAACTTTCCTTATTACTTATCAATACCGATATTTTTCTCCTAAATATTCCACTCCCTCATTTTTATTTAATTTATCGTGTTATCGGTATTTAGTTAGCACATAAGACATCTTATGTGTATCTTTTAGCCAAGTTATTTACTTTCACGGAAGCTGTTGAATGATATTCTTTTGTTTCACACTGTTCTATTGTTTAATTGTTAACTTTTTACTGTATTGGTAACAGTAAAATTGAAGTGTGACATGAGATATCAGGGTAGGGTAAGTTCCGAGTTATTGGACAGTTCCGCATTAACGATCATATAACGAGTATATAATGTATTTATCACGATACCTTTGGGCACCATTTATACATGGTAAATAGTAAAATATATTATAAGCTGTATTTTCCGAGTAAGATTGAATATGTGTATCTGTCTGGTAACTTGGAACTTACCCTGCATGTTGTTAAACTGTGCATCTCAATGGTAATAAATAATTTAGTAATAAGAGGTACATAGCAAATATACAGAGTTACTCTTTTAAAATGCTAAGAAAGTCCTTAT
Source organism: Caprella mutica (assembly GCA_947561585.1). Lineage (NCBI taxonomy): Eukaryota > Metazoa > Arthropoda > Malacostraca > Amphipoda > Caprellidae > Caprella > Caprella mutica. Next base: position 131,086 of record CANNZV010000493.1, on the reverse strand, counting down.
CTCTAACCATTTAAAGGTTAGATAAGTAACATCTTGCTGTTGGTGGCCAGTATGGTGACACGGTCCTACAGTTCACTGTGTTTCTCTTCGGTAAAACAGAAATAATGGAAATGATGTTATCGTTCTATCGGTATAGAGACCTTTTATGAATCAGCTTATACTAATTGTTAGTTAGGTTTTAAAGTTTGATGTTGAATATGTTAAGATTTAAAAATATTGTTAGTATGTGCTAGAATTATTATTTTACAATATAAATAATTCTTTCGTTATAAGTAATTTGAATGACTCATCATTTAAACAATATTAAATTTAAAAGATTAAACTAAATGAAACTCCTTTCTAAATTACAATTTCAATTATCCCTTCTGTTTTTTATGTCCATTGAATGCAAAAGATAGTGTCCTTGCTCCTTATATCGGTATCCACCCCTAATATGGATACACTCTCAAGGTCTGGCATCTATCCAGCATTTCCTATCCATTTCTAGCGAATATGTCCCTTCTAATATCTTCTAACTTTTTGTGAAAACATTAATTCCTATCTCTTTAACGTCATCAATTTCTAAATAGACCAATCTATTTATTTTCATCTGTTCCAAGTCAGTTGAAACAGCAAAACTGGAGTTGTGGATCTATCAACTGCTATCTAAATTATTTCTACAAAATACTAAATGATTTACTACTATTTGATAACACGGGTAACAATTTTACTTGGGAGAAATATTGAATATTGTCACTATACATTGTAGCAATATTGTCACAACATTATAGTACCAAATAAGGTAGAACAGTTCTCTCTTTCACTGAAAATCTTTGCCCTCACTTGCATTACAATGTCCATTAAAATGATCTGCATACCGTTATTACTATTATTCTTTTGTTCTCATTTGAAAGAAGGCAGTGGATGAAGGTTCTTCCTAGCAAGGTGTAGGTGTTTTTGCTCGGGAAACACCTACACCTGCTCATTCCTTACACCTTGGCGCGCTAAAACTAATTTCAGTAACTGCGATAATAATGTTACTGGTAACTGTCTTAACTTATCTATCTTACTGGGTAACTTGTGAGTTATCGCACTGCTTCACATATCCGATCTTGAAAGATAATAATACTGTATATAATTGGTATCCTTGATACCTCCAGGTATCATGGATACCAATTTTATTATTCAATATGAATCATTATTTCGCTTTAAAGAATACCTCCAGGTATCATGGATACCAATTGACTAATAATATTAAGTATGATCGAGAATGTGGATGCGTCTACAACTCGTAAGTTGCCCCAATCTTTTTCAGCTGAAGCATGCGACTAATATAGTTTATCAAAGTATGATTCATGTGTTTGACCTCGTACCTATTGATGCGTTTGATGGGGCGTTGATAAACATAATGCAGTTACTATGACTACGCCTAGATATGACTACTGAGAACTAACGAGCTGCTGCTAAAGCATTTGGCAGAAAATGAAGACAGATTCTGAAATAGTTACTTACTGTGACCAATATTGATATTTGGAATCTTTATAGACTCTTTCCTGTTAGAGGCATACTGCCTAATTTAATTTATTTTTTCTTTTCGTCCGTCCAAAGAATCCCAAAATTATAACCATTTTTTGTAGAAATTAATACTTTTAAGTTACGAGGGTTCGGAGTTATTAAATAAATTTCCTGTCTATTACTGATGACACTCAAGTTTGAAATTTATTCTCATTTTGAAAAATCTCAACATTGTTGCTACATTGCCCCAGTGTAGTATGTTGTATCCGCTAGTTTGTTGTACTGCACACTTCATGATTGAATGACATAGCTCCACTATATACATAATACATATATCTGATTTTTCCCATTACGGTGATAGAATTCATTCTCATTCAAATGCTAAAATTCTTCAATACTGTCAGGTCATCAAACTATCGAAGTGTGCAGTGCAACAAACTAGCGGATACAACAAACTACATAATGACAGTTTATTTTGAGATACTTCAAAATGAGAAGAAATTTCAATTTTTGCGCATCATCAGTAATAGATAGTGAATATCTGACTTCAAACCTTCATAACTCAGCTTTAGTGTCTAGATCAAAAGGTTATGATTTGAAGGTTCTTTATATAACAGATAAAATTGTTTTTGGTGGTATGCCCCTAACGGGAAAGATCCGAATTTTGCTTATCAACGAAGATAACATTTCAATATACGTTCATACGTATATTGTTTCTCTGATGTACACGGTATATTAATATTACGAAGTCTTGCTCGACAAAACTGGTATATTTTTTTTATTAAATTTGATCAGTTTAAGGCATTTAAATTAAAAACCAGTATTTTTATATAATTTTTACGAATTGCAACTGTAGATCTATTCACCTTACCACTTCCTGCGAAATGTTAACCTTTCTTTATAAGGTTAAACGGTAATTGAATCTGACTAGAAAAGATTGTATTTAATTCACAAGCACTTTGATTACCGTATTACGCTTCTACTCTGTGGGCTAAGTTACGAATTGTCGGTTTGTTTCACATCTTCGGTCATATAAGAATAAACAATAAAAATACCGACCGATAATTCGTACTTTATGATTTATCAATATATTTTAAGACGTAATTTGCAGGGGGGGGGGGGGAGTTAAAAGTACTGCTGTAGAAATATTTCCCTCTTCATCTTTCCTTTCTCTCAATCATCAACTCCACTTCTCCTTTCTTCCCCCTGCTTTGGAGTAACCATGCCTCCATTACAGAGTAACTCATCCTCCCGGTGGATCTCCTATGATGGAGGCAAGTGGAGCAAACAACTCCAAAACTGTGAGGTAAGAATGTAGTTAGGGAACACTCCCTGGTTATGAGACTAGTCATAAACACCTAGTTAAGATTAACTACTCCCCATGTGAAGGTAAGTGTGATTATTTTATTCGTGTAGAATTGGTCGTAGTTTCTATTGTAATTAATTATCATCCTGCCATTGATTATGTAATGTCCTTTTAACCATTAAAATAATGTGCATTTTAATCAAAATAAGGTGTGGGACTCTTGTCCCTGCAATCCATCAAAATCCTGACGCTATCTTCATTTTCAGGGTACTGAAGCCCCCAGGCGGTGGATCCTCCATTTCCTTTGGTGAGCCCGAAGAGGTTGCCCCCAAGATGAAGCCTGTGCCAAAATCCTCTCCTTTTGCTACTGAAGAAGTAGCTGAAGCCAAACCTGAAGCCGCTGCTGCTGAAGCAGTGCAAGAACAGTCTGCTGAACCTACTCAAACTGCTGAACCTACTCAAACTGCTGAACCAGCACAGCCTGCTGAAGCAGCCCAAGCCACCGAGAGCAAACCTAATGGTACTAAAGACTGTAGAGATAGTAGTTCTAATCATTCTAATGGCGATTTTCCTTCCATTTCTGTAGACAAAAATTCAGGTGCCCAAAACGGCACAACTGAAACCCAAAATTGTAAGGAAGTGGTTGAAGATTTCCCTCCTGTGGCTCCTAGAAAGGGAGAGCCAACTCCAGCTTCTCCTGTTGTAACTAATGGTGATCAGCCTAAGACCAACGGCAACAGTGATCAAACTAATGGTCACAGTGATCAGCCTAAGACTAACGGCAACAGTGATCACACTAATGGTCATAGTGACCAAACTAACGGTCACTCTGAACAGGTGACTCCCAAATCAGTTGAACCCTCTTCTCCAGTACCTAAATCCGAAGTACAAAACGGTACGCCTTCTCCTAAATCTGCCCAAAGTAACGGCACAGTGAAGTCTCCCCCCAGTCGCCAAAGTAGCTCTGACTCTCCTCACGTCCCCCGAGCCATGCCCACTAACCACCACATGAGGAGCAGCATAATGATGCAAGATGAGGACTCCTTCGGCTTCACGGCTCCTCCCAGGAAGAAGTCTGGTAAGAGGAGATCTAGAGGAGAGGCTTGCCTTGCTGCGAGGAGCTAACATTTAAACCTCTTCGAGGAGCTAAACCTTAACCTTTTGCAACTAATGACTGACCTTTGGTTTAAAAGTCTTCTGGATTCGCCTTCTAAAAGCTTCATCTTCTAAATCAGATCTTCCCCCTCTTTAGTAATTGGATCACCCACTTTAGTGCTGAGTGTTTCCCTCTCAATCACAGTACTGTGCACCACTAATATAAAGCAGTTACTAACTATTAACTTGCATGAGGTTTATGTTCTAATGAGAAAGAAAGGATAGTGTGTCTACGAAGTTGTTAAGATTTCGTACTAACTTGGAATTTAAAAGAATTATAAGGAAATTAAATTATTATGAAATTAAAAAGAAAATAGAAAATTGTAAGGAAATTAAAAAATTAGCTCTAAGAAAATTAAAAAATAATTAATTTTTGTGACTATTGATATTTCATTATGTCCATTTTTTTGTTGTTAATTTCTCTAGCTATTCATTTTTAGTTTTTTATTATCTACTCTCAAACCTGACGGAAAAATGAATAAAAAATATAAACATCTTCTGTTTTTGTCTGAAATTTCTAGTTGGTTGACTGAAAAATTTAACTTTTTAATTATCACCTACTTAATTTTTGATGGTTACGTATATGATGTGTGGCTATGTTTTTAAACTTTCAGTTTCTTTAAAAAATTCTCATTTCAATTTTCAATTTTTACAATGATAAGAAGATACCTATTTTCCTGTTGTGGAAATAATTCCCAGTTTTTGCTCAACTAATAAGATTTTTTAGACTTTTAACATCATCTTAAAACAGATGTCAGAATAATGGGCCCAGCTAACTGGGGTAAGTTACGACTTATGGGACTTTTACACATCTTCAGTCATAAGAAAAAAATATATAATGACTATTATTTAACTTTTCTCATGTGACCGAAAATGTCAATAATTCTGAACTTACCCTTTTTAATGTTTGGTCCCATAATTGTTAGTGTTAGAAAGCTAAACATGCAATGTTTATCATTAGTAATTCTCATAAAATATGCTCACAATTTTAATTTTGGCTGCGCAAAATAATGGAGGTTATAAATTTATTAATCGTTTAGTAATAACTAATTATAAACAATTAGCTCAAATAATATTTTGAAACTCATCTTCTCAATGCATTAAACAAATTATTGTTTGAAATATCTAAATTTGTGGCTACAATTAAAGTTTATTTGTAAAATACTATATATTAACACTTCCCCCATTTTCCACAGAATCCTCCCCCGTGAAAGAGAAGCCAGCCCCCCAATTCCAACAAGCTCCACCACAGAGAGTCAGGCAACCCCCCGGTGGTTTCTCAACCCAACTCTGGTAGGAGGAACTTCCACCTCTAAATAAATACTCTCTATAACTTTACTATGTCTAGTGTAAGTGGCTTACTATTTCTAGTTTAATTACCTAGTGTAAGTGGCTCAATAGCATTACTACAATTAACAAATAGTGTAAGTAGCTAGCTAGCTAACACTCAGAGCGAACTGTCCACTCCCTAAAAAATAGCATTTTATCGTTGGTGTTATTGATTAAATACAATTTGTTACATTTTACCGACCATTCAAACTTTTAAATTATGCAATTAGTGAAATAAATTATTTACAATTTTTAATCCTTTTCTCCATTACCTTTCTAGATTAAGTAAATAGTGTGGAATGTAATCAATGGAATTAGGTACTCGACAAACACACAAATATAATGGATGGCTTCGAAGACCAAAGACAAATGTGGTTGAAGTATAAATTAATGTTCTAATTTATTGTAGCTAATCTGTACAACAAACTAGCGGATAACTGCCATTTATGTTGGGAGCTTCAAAATATTATTTAATCACTCAGAAACCGAATTTTCCTATCTCTATATATTTATTAACTTATTAGCTACTGTAAAAATGTCTTCTTAACGAAGGACTAACTCTGTTTTTTTTTGTGAATGAAAATGTTCTTAGAATCTGTTAATAACTAAATATTTCAGTAAAGTAAAAAATACATAGTTACTGGCAGGTTTCAGGACACAGCTATAAACATGGAGTTGCTCCAAGCTACAGAGAACTGGTTAAAGTATAGGAATTCAACAGTTAATTACGTCGGTTTCAAGAAATAGAAAATTCGGAAAGATTAGAAAGCAACTGAGTTTACTTATTAGATTAGAAAAAAAACTAATTGAAGAAGTAGTTCTTCACTGAAGCTGTAGTAACTTCACTAGTAAGACGGCAAAGGCCTTATAGGGTGATGGAAGTATATTGCGTACAGGCTAAGGCTTTGGTTATTATGCCATCTGCTAGGCTCTCACTAAAACTACATAGGTAACTGTGTCATGCTTTCATTTTTTAGTTAGTATCTAAATTAACCTAACGTGATGTAGTGAAAAATGTAAGCAAAACAATTTTTTAATGTTGTGAACTTGGATGTTTGCTAGTTTAGGTCTACTGGTGCGTTCCCGTGCTGAAGAACTCGGAAGACCGTTTCTTCAAGGTACGACGTACGGTCCCTCGGTTAGCGTTCCCGTGCAACCACTTCAATGTGTACGATTCCGTGGTATAGGAATTAATATCACTAATTAATTAGGGATATTAATAAGCACTAATTAGGTTTGGTGGTCAAAACCGTTTAATTAAGTATCAATTAATCTCAAAACATGTACTATTATGTCAATTATCAATTTCATTAATTTACAAATAAGAACAGGTGTTTTTCCCGTCTTTTTCATTTGTTTGTTTACGTTTGTGACGTCACGGCTGCCAAGAAGGACAGCTCTACAGGTGCGTTCCCGTGCTGAAGAACTCGAAGAACGTTCCTTCAAGGTACGAAGTACGGTCCCTCGGTTAGCGTTCCCGTGCAACCACTTCAATGTGTACGATTCCGTGGTTTAGGAATTAATATCACTAATTAATTAGGGATATTAACTATCAATAATTTGGTTTGGTTGGTTTAATTAATTATCAATTAATCTCAAAACATGTAATATTATGTCAATTATGAATTTTATTAATTTACAAATAAGAACAGGTGTTTCTCCCGCCCTATTCGTTTGTTTGTTTACGTTTGTGACGTCACGGCTGCCAAGAGGGACAGCTCGACGTACTACCTACCGTGTCGTCGAGTTCCACGAACTTGACGAACGTTCTTCATCACGGGAACGGTTTGTTCTCGTAGAATTGAGGGACGTCCTTCGAGTTCTTCAGCACGGGAACGCACCATACATACTATCTACCGTGTCGTCGAGTTCCACGAACTTGACGAACGTTCTTCATCACGGGAACGGTTTGTTCTCGTAGAATTGAGGGACGTCCTTCGAGTTCTTCAGCACGGGAACGCACCATACATACTATCTACCGTGTCGTCGAGTTCCACGAACTTGACGAATGTTCTTCATTACGGGAACGGTTGGTTCTCGTAGAACTGAGGAACGTCCTACGAGTTCATCAGCACGGGAACGCACTTTTAGTATTCCGTTCACCATGACTTGGGAATTGTTCGTATCACCGTTACGTTTAGCATGATATACAGGCAGGCCTCGCTTTAAGTACACCCCGCTTTAATACAGTTGTAGCTACTTATTTCGAGACATGTTTCGAAATAAGAACCGTTCCTAGACATAGGAAACTGAGACAATTTTTTGTGATTATTTCACAGTAACTAAAAGAACATCAAAATTATAATCCAGATGAGGTTATTAGAAGCAATTGGTTAAGAAATTCAACATGTCCTATTTTAGGGTTAGTTCCGTGTTATTGCACGGTTCAATATATTCGAACACGTGAAAATCTTTATATAATGACTATTGTATTTGCCCGTTAAAAATAACGGGTCTTCAATAGTAATTTATTACCCGTTGTTAGGTCATTTTCAGTGAACTAAAATAGAATTTATTTTTCTGCATAAACTGAACTTTTTTCATAGATAAAAACATTTAAAAATTGAATAAAAACAGGGGAATTTAAATACCAAGTCAATATATTCCCGTGCGTATCATAGTTACATTCTTCATGTTTAATACCCGTAGAGTAAAAGCGGACACCAAATAAATAAATAAACACACTACGGGCATTATTAGGATAGATCATTATTTAACATTTATTTTCATTGGTATCCATGATTATATTTTCTTTTCTGACGTGTCCGAAATTGTAGAACCAACCAATAACTTGGAACTTAGTACCCTACTACCAAAAATATTTCATAGAGCATAAAATTACTGTGTTAAATGTAGCACAATAATTATAGAAATCTAAGTATCAGCTATAGCTACTGAGTGAGATTTAAGCTATGGATGGATTTTAAAACATTTAATAAATGAACGACTTCAAACTTTTTCATCACAGTCACAAACAATGAAAGACTGTATATTATTATTAATAAGCTTATATAGTACTCTAAACTAATTTTTTATAATTATAATTTTATAACTCATAGAAAATGAAATGTGTAATCAAGGAGTGACAATTATATATCTCTTGTTACTCTTCTTTGCTTTAGTTACCGTTTGGTAACTAAACTGAGTCGTGATTTGGTAATTAAAGCGGGGGATGCCTGTAATTGTATATGAATGAAGTATGGATACAGGAATCTAAGACAAATTTAATAGTTTTCGATTTAAAAAAATTTAAATTTAATGTTTTATTTAATGAAAGTAAGAAATAGAATTTGAGAGGTAAGATTCATTGAGGCACCTGATGGTAGGATTTCGTCCTTTTTGTTAGAGCAAACTTAATTTGCAACTATTACAAATTGAAGATTAATTTTCTTTTTTATTGGTTATAATATGTAAATAATTTATTATCTACCAATAGTAGCTAAGTTAAGATAGTTTCGAATTTCGATTAAGTTTTATTTTGTTCTCAAAAGTATTAGTTACTACAGTAAACTGTTACGATTTCGGTTTCTATGGACAAAAATACTTAAGAAAAAATTCATGTAAATTATATTTGGTGGGGGTCATCAAGTCGGAAAGATCCTTTATTTTTAGTATTTGTTTTCAGATTAAACATGAGTGCGAGGTGTGCTTGAGAAGCAATCTGGTAAAAACTTGATGGTGTAGATAAAATGTGATGGGCCCGTCAAGAGAAGTTCTTTCAGTTGCGTGTGAGTATCATTACAGATAAAAATTCTAAAAGTGCTGAGTCTTCGATCACCTCTAACAAGGTTAAAAAGAATGAAGGACTGGAAAAAGTTTAGCTGGGTAGGTTCAAATCTGTGGGTGTCAACATGGAGCAACAAATAAGTGAAGTAATTCGCAATTCTGTGGATTATGGCTTTGAGGAAGAGGTTGAGTGGCTTGAGGAAGACGATTCTGTGAATCACGATCTTCAGGTCCAAGGAAATGTCTTAGAGAATGTAGTAAAGGACTTTCAAGTTGAAGAAACAAGAGGTGCTGATGTACTTGCGAAATTAGCGAATATCCTCTTGCGAATTAAAACAAATGAGAGCTCTCTGTCTTCACTAGAAAATATGTGCTTTTGTCCTGGAGATGTACCACCCAGTCAATAAATTGGTATGGGATGTTATGCCGTAGAGTAGACACACTTTGCAAGGCGTACAGAAAGATTTCCCTAGCAGTGTAGTTCCAATTATAAAAGTGACAAGCTTTTTAAAGCAAGAGAATATCCACAAGAGTTAAACAGTTGATTAGGCTCTTGTCAGATTCTTTGGCATTTTAAGTACAACCAACCTCAAAACTGTTAGGAATGGGAAGATATTCCTGGTAAGATGAAATGGTCTTTCAATGCTATTAAAGACTGCTGATGGGCAAGTAGAGAAATATTGTCACTTTCTATGACAAGCTAATCCAAGATGAAGGGATTGGGAACATGCTAATGTCTGGCTGAGTGGATCTTAAAGGGGTGCCTGGGTTGTTTGTAGGAGTTGCCAAGAATTTACAGGTTATAATTGTTGCGAGTTTCGTAAGAATACACATTTCTATTACAAAGTGCAAGTTATTTATATGCTGGAAATGACTAGTCTTATACATATAAATAACACATTGGAGGAGCTTTTATTGCTCAGGTTTCAACAAGCAGGCAAAAAACGAATCTTGACTACTAGCTAAATAATTAGCTCTATTAATGACAAAAACAGATCTTTTTGATGAACAAACATATTTTTCTGATTATTCTCACTGATACTGAAATAAATTTCAGTATCGTACAGAATATATGAATAGATAAGAGAATTATAAAGATGTATATATCTTAAATAGTTAATCTTAGTCACCACTCCAGTCATCCTCTCACAGTCAGACTATATTCAAGTTATCGAATAAAATATTTAAATTAATGATATTTAAATTATCGAACAAGAAACATAAAAATTTCGTTTAAAAATGAAACCTCTCAATTATTAAGTTTCACACCGTGAAGAACCTCTTCCTTATAAGAGAAAACAGTGAATTTAACATCAATTTCTTTAAGAGCCACTGGTGTAAGTTAGTCCATTTAGCCTCTAATTCCGGAAGTACATTTTCGTTCTTGTAAAAAGGAACAGATCAAATCACTGCCATCAGCAACAAAATGAATTCAAATCACAAGCAGTTAACAATATCATTGATGAATATAAGAAAAAGAAGGGGACCTAATGTAGGACCCTGTGGGTGTTCTGCTCAGGTATGTTTTTAACTGTCTAAACACTTGAGAAAATCCAACAACTTCGAATGGAAACTGAATTTTTGAGTGAGTTTATTTGTTACTCATTAATTTTGATATTAGTTTCAAACCACAGAGAGGCTAGTCTCAAAAAGTCAGTTATTCTGAGTGTGATGACTATTGTGCACTAGACCTTAAATGACTCTTAGACATATTTCGCACTGAGCGTTTTTTTCAAGCCGCGACAACAAAAATATAGCATGCAAAAGCGCCAAATTTAATTGGACAAACAAAACACATACTTTTATCCAGTCGTTGCGTTTATTCATATACCATTCTCTTGCTCTGGCGTGAAAAAAAACGCCCGTGTGAAAGGAGCCTAAGGTAGCTCTTTATTGGACTCTTGTCTTTTAACCTTCAACTCCTCACTAACCTTCTGCGAGTTTAACCAAAGGGTTAAAGTCAGAGAGGAACTTTGCTCTATCTAGTCTGTTACAATAAGGATAGTTACCAAAGATAATATATCTTTTCTGTTTCTGTATCTTGAAATACTATCGATACGTATTTTATTCGTCTAGCCTTTTCATTAAGTACGCACTTTAATGAATTGGAACAGTTAAGACAATCTGCTTTATGACGTCACAAACGCAAACCTTTAGATCGTCATTTAAAGTCAAATTTAAATTACCCTTTAATAATTACATTCAATAGAAATATTTCTCATATTTTTTTAAAACACCAATCATTATAACTCACCGAATAGTGATATATAGTTTGGTGTTAATGACGTCAGAGTGCCTATTGACTGTAGCCAATGTTGTAAAAGAAGGTGCCTAAATAGGTATCAGACGTGACAGATCAATAGCGTGAACAAAGTCACGAACGTCAGTTACAACGCACACTACTTCGCTCAGGGTGCCATATTTCGTACCTTCGTAAGTATTTATCATAATACATCATATCCTACTCTTTTAATATGTAAAATGATACTATTTGCTGCACAATTTGGTTCTGTTTTGATGTGCCTAGTGGTTATCATTTTTCTAGGTGGTAAAAAGCGCGCGAGTTACTGATGGTGATTTTTTTTTTCAGGGAAGTGATACAACAGGTATCAGGGTATCTTTGATGCAGACTATTGATGCAAGATACAGTTGATGTATCTGAAATAATACACAATGATGTGTAGTGGCAGTGACTCCGTGAGAACAATATGTGAGTAAATTATTGGTAGCTAGTAACTATTTCATATACTTCATTGGTTTTCTATACTAATTGTTATGTAATATATTTTATCTAATAGATAAGGTATTCGAATTACTAGTATTACTCTTATGGAATCATATATGTAGATTACTAATCATGATCTAAAAAAAATTCCTGAAGATAATCTTGTAATAAATACAGGTACAGGGTAACACAGAAAGATTCTACCATGATACATTGAATCTATAAAAAATTATAATTCGAAAATGCTAGATGGAATAATTATATTCAGAGCCAAAGCTACAGATCAACTTTCGAAATAGCTGCCTTTTGCTTTGAACTTGAACATTTTTTGAAGACTTAATTTAACTTAATCGAAAGAACACCGTACTACTTCTTCGTCCAAATTGGCCCAAGTTCGTTTTTCAAGATGCAGGACTTGAAGGCGGCCATATTGTTTTGTCCCTAAAGCCCGCGAAGTTGTTTCCCTTTGACTGTAGCCTCACGATACCGTCTGGAGTGAAGTTGAAATTAGTCCCAAAGGATTCTGAGAGTCAAGGAAGAACTTATTCCTGTAACACATTCAGATGAACGTGACTGCTGACTTTAATTCCTTGCATCGATGTCAAAGGAGATTTGGTCTCACATGCAACAGCAGTCCATACCGTCACGGAAGCAGGTTTCTGGCGTCCCAAATTTCTATAATTCAAACCTATCATTCTGATTATTGGTGACAAACTCCATCGGGAATATCTTTTCGTCGGACCAAATATGAACCTTTCCTGCGGATCGCTTAATCTCTTACAATATCAACTTGCTTCTATTAAGCCGTTTCTTCATGGAGGCCTATGAAATTAGCTGTCAAGACTGCTTCTAATATATGGAGTTAACTGTAGATTCTCCTAGATTAGTCTCAACATTGAGGATTTTGAGATAGTTATCCGTTTTGCAATTTTTCTGGTGCTTCTTTGGCAATTTTGGTCAATTCGCTTCTTCAGCAGAAAGAACACTTTTAGTGCGAGTTGGTCTCTTTTTTTCGTGGAATTATTTCACTGGAGGTTGTTCCTGACTGCTGCTCATATTGTTTCAAAGAGTATAAACTGTTCTGCCGCACATTTTGACCTGCTTGACGAAATCGTAGGTGCTAACGGCAGCGCTTTTGATAGCAACAGTCTGGTCACACTCAACCTTACATGACATAACTTCGAAAATAAATGCTTGAGACATTATGAGAACATTATTAGGTATATGGTGGCCAAAATCTAAAAATATCAATGGCACACAAGATAACATTAGGTAAGAAATTATTGTAAAACTATTGGTGAATCATTTTTGTCATCCTATACTATCTATTTCTAGTGAATTACTTTAATTCCATTGTTGTAAAGGTTATCAGAGTTCAATTACCATCGTTTATATTCCTGCTTTTCTATCAATTTAACCTGCTTGTACCTCTTTACCCTCAAAGCCATGACCAAACCAGTGAGAAAAGGGTTCCTGATGCGCTACAAGAGTGAGTATCTTTAGAATTGTGTCTTTAGTTACTTGGTACATCATTCCTTCTAGGAATGTCACAGCACTGGCAAAGTAAGTGTTAGCACATGTCATGGCCCACCACACTGAGGTATGTTTGCACCCACTTTGTGACTACTGTGAGTGTCCCCTAACTCTCCAATGGTTTCAGAGAGAATCCTGTGGACGAACTGGCGGGAGGAGTGGGTTGTTCTTCACCAAGACAGTTCGTTGGAGTGGTTCAGTGACCAGAGTGAGGACAGTCTCAGAGGGGGCATAACCCTAAAGGTAATTCAACTCTTTCGGACAGTTGAACAAAGCCTTCTGCTCTTAAAGGTCCCCTCCACTTTAATAACTTTTTATTTCTCTGTTCATTAGAACTAAGTTTTGTGGTTATAAAACTACAAACCATTTCAAATTTGGTTCTATATTTTTTACTGTAATTAGTAATTTAAGTTATTCTTGTGCAAAGTAATTCCAGATGATGTTAATTTAGAGAGTAGTGGATCTTTGAACAAAAACATCCTGCAGGGATTGTGAACAAGTCCTGTTCTATCACGTGTCCATTCTCTTTCTCCTTGCTATATAGTTAATCTGATAGGATATGTTTTATCTTCAGGATGCGCCTGAGATGATAGCAGCAGGCCCCTATGCCAGTTATGTGCCTGACAAGCCTGAGTTGCCTAAGGACTCAGACCCAAACTGCCTGATGGTATTTGGCACTAAAAACAAAGAAGAAACTCACTGGTTCATGGCGAAAAATGGCGACGATTTGAAGTGAGGCAATTGTATTAGCTTCAGATGAAGTTATTTACCATTACTTATTATTATACTATCAAATAATTACCTTTGTGATACCACTAAATAATGCCTTTTAAATACTGTTTAACTCCTAAGTTATGAAGTATCCTTCATATCTTAGAGTCACTTCATATCTCATCTGCACCGGATAGTTTTCTATGATTAAAATCATAGAAAACTATGGTCATTGAGGGATAACTATGACGAAATTCCTGACCTATATCATTTTCTATAATTGAAACATAGAAAACTACTTCATAACTCAGGTGCATTTCATAACTCAGGTCCCCATTACTCGAGTTCTTCATAACTCAGAAGTCCTACTGTACTACCAAGTAATTACCTTTTGAATGCCATTAATAATTAAAAAAGTTTTTCAAACGGAGAATAAGATGAATTTTCTACTTTATATTTACTGAATCTTTTCTTTAGCAGTATTGGTTTAATTAAAATGTGAAAGTCATTTTTTTTCTATTTATTATTAGTAGCTAATTTAATTGTATAATTTTTTTAGATATATAGTATTATATTTTAGTTTCTTTTGAACTATTTATTAAGTCATTTTCCATTTGATCGAAATATTAAATTACCCAAAAAAAGAATGACCAGACAGAAAAAAAAACAGTAAATCACACACGCTGTAGTAGGTTCTGTGCATATCACTAGCAACCTACACCAGCGTGTCTGATGCTCCAGACACGCTGGTGCAGGTTGCTAGTAAATTACTTAGTATTTATATAGCTATTATATATAGAGGATAATTGTACATTTATTCATTTAAAAAATATAAATAGCGATACTATTTTTATTTTCCATATCATTATTTATTTTTTCCTTTTCTTTTCAGTGAGTGGATGACTGCAATTAGCAACACTGTGAGTTATTTATTTATCAAATGAAATAATGCAATAAAAATGCCAAAAGATTTTTTCCTAATTGTAAACTATTGACTATTTTTTTCAAAAAAATTTCATACGGGTTAAGAATATACACAATAGCTAGGAGAGAGTGGCAGTACTCGTAAAGTGGGTGTTAGGATTATTAGCCAATGTTACCTTCAGACACTTCTTATTGACTGTCGTGACCACCTTTCCAAGTAGCCACTGTCAACTCTAACTCTTAAAAACAGTCCATTTATTTTGTCTGCAGGTGAAACAATGGGAAGTTTGTAACATTTTTCCTTGTGTTTCAGTTGCCTCCTCCACCCACACAACCGGGGGGAAATGCATCTGCACCCCCAATGCCCTCTGCTCCTGTTCAACCTCCCCCGTACACCCCAGCTGGTAATAATTAAGTTTGTAAACACTCACTCTGTGCTGTGACATATATGAGACACTTGTAGTAGAGTCCTCTACAGTGAATGTTTTAGCCATCAGTTTTTTTTAATTAATGGCCATTTTATGGCAGACTGAAGAAAATTTGTTCTCTAACCAGGCTGGGTCTAGGAAAATTTATTGAAAGCAATTGACCCAATGGAAAATTTATCGGAAGCAATTGACTGAATGGAAAATTTATTGGAAGCAATTGACCCAATGGAAAATTTATCGGAAGCAATTGACCGAATGGAAAATTTATCGGAAGCAATTGACCGAATGGAAAATTTATCGGAAGCAATTGACTGAATGGAAAATTTATCGGAAGCAATTGACCGAATGGAAAATTTATCGGAAGCAATTGACTGAATGGAAAATTTATCGGAAGCAATTGACTGAATGGAAAATTTATCGGAAGCAATTGACTGAATAGAAAATTTATTGAAGCAATTGACTGAATGGAAAATTTATTGGAAGCAATTGACTGAATGGAAAATTTATCGGAAGCAATTGACCGAATGGAAAATTTATCGGAAGCAATTGACTGAATGGAAAATTTAGCGGAAGCAATTGACCGAATGGAAAATTTATTGGAAGCAATTGACTGAATGGAAAATTTATTGAAGCAATTGACTGAATGGAAAATTTATTGGAAGCAATTGACTGAATGGAGAATTTATTGAAGCAATTGACTGAATGGAAAATTTATTGAAGCAATTGACCGAATGGAAAATTTATTGGAAGCAATTGACTGAATGGAGAATTTATTGAAGCAATTGACTGAATGGAAAATTTATTGGAAGCAATTGACTGAATGGAGAATTTATTGAAGCAATTGACTGAATGGAAAATTTATTGAAGCAATTGACCGAATGGAAAATTTATTGGAAGCAATTGACTGAATGGAGAATTTATTGAAGCAATTGACTGAATGGAAAATTTATTGGAAGCAATTGACTGAATGGAAAATTTATTAAAGCAATTGACTGAATGGAAAATTTATTGAAGCAATTGACCGAATGGAAAATTTATTGAAGCAATTGACTGAATGGAAAATTTATCGTAAGCAATTGACTGAATGGAAAATTTATTAAAGCAATTGACTGAATGGAAAATTTATTGAAGCAATTGACTGAATGGAAAATTTATCGTAAGCAATTGACTGAATGGAAAATTTATTAAAGCAATTGACTGAATGGAAAATTTATCGTAAGCAATTGACTGAATGGAAAATTTATCGTAAGCAATTGACTGAATGGAAAATTTATCGTAAGCAATTGACTGAATGGAAAATTTATCGTAAGCAATTGACTGAATGGAAAATTTATCGTAAGCAATTGACTGAATGGAAAATTTATCGTAAGCAATTGATCGAAACGAAAATTGATTGAATAGCAACTAAACACAGAGCAAACATAAATATGTATATACAACTAAACAAAAGTTGCAGATTATTTTCAATTCTAGTATTTTACATTATTTGATACTTGATATTTCCTTATCCTCAGTTTTTTTATATGTACTTATCTACCATTTCAATTGTCTTTCCATACAATTTTAACCAACAATGTACTTCCTCAATATTTAATATGACTTTTGTTCTTGCCCTTCGTAGGCTACATTTACTATCACCTCTTTATTCTCCTCTTCCATCTGAAAGACCCCAGGTGCTCTATCCTGAATGGAAGAGAAGGGGGTGGCGTTCCTTGGGCCCCGAACTACTGTAATTTGTATTACGTATTGTCTTTTTTTATTTTTACCACTTTTATCCATTTTTTTTATCGATACTTGCAGCTTAGAGGATAGCGCTAGAGTTATGCTCCTTAACTACGAGGTCTCAGATTTTATGTAAGATAGGCTCGTAGGCTTCATTTACTATCACCTCTTCATTTTCCTCTTCCATCTGTGAGTGCAGCAACTGGTGCTTGTGCCCCTTTTTGTCACATTCCTTGGTAAGTGACTGCATTCACGGAGTAGCTTTTCTGCATCCATGAGCATTGACACCGACGGTGATAGGTGACTTTATTCATGGAGCCACTTTCCTTTATGGCTGCTCCTTCCTCTCCCCTGTATTTAATTCCCTTTTGACGTCAGTGATATGGCTTTTGGTTCCGAAATAGACGTTAAACCTACACTAAAGTAAATAATTAATTATTTAACTTTCATTTCACAAGTTATCTACAACTATCTAGATTCTAAAACTAAGAAAACTTAAAGTTCTCCAAATTATGATATATTTCAAAACATATAATTCTCTGTTAAATCTAAATTAAAGAAATATTATATTTAAATTATTATCATATATTATTATTCTATGAATTATCATTGTTATACATAAATCATGGTAACAAGATCAACTATACCTGTGATATATTGCAAGTAAGTTTCTCTGGTAATCCATGGTTTTAGTTACCATCGTCAATTACTGTAAATCTATCAATTATCATTTTCGATCAATTGTTGTTCGCTCAATTCTTCTTTCGATCAATTTTCCTTTCAATCAATTTCCCTTTCAATCAATTTTCCTTTCAACCAATTTCCATTCAATCAATTTTCCTTTCAACCAATTTTCCTTTCGACAAATTTTCCTTTCAATCAATTTTCCTTTCAATCAATTTTCCTTTCAACCAATTTTCCATTCGACCAATTTTCCTTTCAATCAATTTTCATTTCAATCAATTTTCCTTTCAATCAATTTTCCATTCAACCAATTTTCCTTTCAACCAATTTTCCTTTCAACCAATTTTCCTTTCAATCAATTTTCCAATCAATCAATTTTCATTTCAATCAATTTTCCATTCGTTCAATTGCTTCGATGAATTTTTCGGATCACATCCAGGCTACTTCCTTACTCTTGACTCTACATTCACTGTAGAGGCTACTTCCTTACTCTTGACTCTACATTCACTGTAGAGGCTACTTCCTTACTCATGACTCTACATTCACTGTAGAGGCTACTCCCTTACTCATGACTCTACATTCACTGTAGAGGCTACTCCCTTACTCGTGACTCTACATTCACTATAGAGGCTACTCCCTTACTCATGACTCTACATTCACTGTAGAGGCTACTTCCTTACTCATGACTCTACATTCACTGTAGAGGCAACTCCCTTACTCTTGACTCTACATTCACTGTAGAGGCTACTTCCTTACTCATGACTCTACATTCACTGTAGAGGCTACTC
Organism: Caprella mutica; assembly: GCA_947561585.1. NCBI lineage: Eukaryota > Metazoa > Arthropoda > Malacostraca > Amphipoda > Caprellidae > Caprella > Caprella mutica. The sequence continues at coordinate 112,561 of CANNZV010000493.1, read as the reverse complement.
CCTTACTCTTGACTCTACATTCACTGTAGAGGCTACTTCCTTACTCATGACTCTACATTCACTGTAGAGGCTACTCCCTTAATCTTGACTCTACATTCACTGTAGAGGCTACTTCCTTACTCATGACTCTACATTCACTGTAGAGGCTACTCCCTTACTCTTGACTCTACATTCACTGTAGAGGCTACTTCCTTACTCTTGACTCTACATTCACTGTAGAGGCTACTTCCTTACTCATGACTCTACATTCTCTGTAGAGGCTACTCCCTTACTCATGACTCTACATTCACTGTAGAGGCTACTTCCTTACTCATGACTACATTCACTGTAGAGGCTACTTCCTTACTCATGGCTCTACATTCACTGTAGAGGCTACTTCCTTACTCATGACTCTACATTCACTGTAGAGGCTACTTCCTTACTCATGACTCTACATTCACTGTAGAGGCTACTTCCTTACTCATGACTCTACATTCACTGTAGAGGCTACTCCCTTACTCATGACTCTACATTCACTGTAGAGGCTACTTCCTTACTCATGACTACATTCACTGTAGAGGCTACTTCCTTACTCATGACTCTACATTCACTGTAGAGGCTACTTCCTTACTCATGATTCTACATTCACTGTAGAGGCTACTCCCTTACTCATGACTCTACATTCACTGTAGAGGCTACTTCCTTATTCATGACTCTACATTCACTGTAGAGGCTACTTCCTTACTCATGACTCTACATTCACTGTAGAGGCTACTCCCTTACTCATGACTCTACATTCACTGTAGAGGCTACTCCCTTACTCTTGACTCTACATTCACTGTAGAGACTACTTCCTTACTCTTGACTCTACATTCACTGTAGAGGCTACTTCCTTACTCATGACTCTACATTCACTGTAGAGGCTACTTCCTTACTCACGACTCTACATTCACTGTAGAGGCTACTTCCTTACTCATGACTCTACATTCACTGTAGAGGCTACTTCCTAACTCATGACTCTACATTCACTGTAGAGGCTACTTCCTTACTCTCGACTCTACATTCACTGTAGAGGCTACTTCCTTACTCATGACTCTACATTCACTGTAGAGGCTACTTCCTTACTCATGACTCTACATTCACTGTAGAGACTACTCCCTTACTCACGACTCTACATTCACTGTAGAGTCTACTCTCTTACTCATGACTCTACATTCACTGTAGAGGCTACTTCCTAACTCATGACTCTACATTCACTGTAGAGGCTACTTCCTTACTCTCGACTCTACATTCACTGTAGAGGCTACTTCCTTACTCATGACTCTACATTCACTGTAGAGGCTACTTCCTTACTCATGACTCTACATTCACTGTAGAGTCTACTCTCTTACTCATGACTCTACATTCACTGTAGAGGCTACTCCCTTACTCATGACTCTACATTCACTGTAGAGGCTACTTCCTTACTCATGACTCTACATTCACTGTAGAGGCTACTTCCTTACTCTTGACTCTACATTCACTGTAGAGGCTACTCCCTTACTCATGACTCTACATTCACTGTAGAGGCTACTTCCTTATTCATGACTCTACATTCACTGTAGAGGCTACTTCCTTACTCATGACTCTACATTCACTGTAGAGGCTACTCCCTTACTCATGACTCTACATTCACTGTAGAGGCTACTCCCTTACTCTTGACTCTACATTCACTGTAGAGGCTACTCCCTTACTCTTGACTCTACATTCACTGTAGAGACTACTTCCTTACTCTTGACTCTACATTCACTGTAGAGGCTACTTCCTTACTCATGACTCTACATTCACTGTAGAGGCTACTTCCTTACTCACGACTCTACATTCACTGTAGAGGCTACTTCCTTACTCATGACTCTACATTCACTGTAGAGGCTACTTCCTAACTCATGACTCTACATTCACTGTAGAGGCTACTTCCTTACTCTCGACTCTACATTCACTGTAGAGGCTACTTCCTTACTCATGACTCTACATTCACTGTAGAGGCTACTTCCTTACTCATGACTCTACATTCACTGTAGAGACTACTCCCTTACTCACGACTCTACATTCACTGTAGAGTCTACTCTCTTACTCATGACTCTACATTCACTGTAGAGGCTACTTCCTTACTCATGACTCTACATTCACTGTAGAGGCTACTTCCTTACTCATGACTCTACATTCACTGTAGAGGCTACTTCCTTACTCATGACTCTACATTCACTGTAGAGGCTACTTCCTTACTCATGACTCTACATTCACTGTAGAGGCTACTTCCTAACTCATGACTCTACATTCACTGTAGAGGCTACTTCCTAACTCATGACTCTACATTCACTGTAGAGGCTACTTCCTTACTCTCGACTCTACATTCACTGTAGAGGCTACTTCCTTACTCATGACTCTACATTCACTGTAGAGGCTACTTCCTTACTCATGACTCTACATTCACTGTAGAGGCTACTTCCTAACTCATGACTCTACATTCACTGTAGAGGCTACTTCCTAACTCATGACTCTACATTCACTGTAGAGGCTACTTCCTTACTCTCGACTCTACATTCACTGTAGAGGCTACTTCCTTACTCATGACTCTACATTCACTGTAGAGGCTACTTCCTTACTCATGACTCTACATTCACTGTAGAGGCTACTTCCTAACTCATGACTCTACATTCACTGTAGAGGCTACTTCCTAACTCATGACTCTACATTCACTGTAGAGGCTACTTCCTTACTCTCGACTCTACATTCACTGTAGAGGCTACTTCCTTACTCATGACTCTACATTCACTGTAGAGGCTACTTCCTTACTCATGACTCTACATTCACTGTAGAGTCTACTCTCTTACTCATGACTCTACATTCACTGTAGAGGCTACTCCCTTACTCATGACTCTACATTCACTGTAGAGGCTACTTCCTTACTCATGACTCTACATTCACTGTAGAGGCTACTTCCTTACTCTTGACTCTACATTCACTGTAGAGGCTACTCCCTTACTCATGACTCTACATTCACTGTAGAGGCTACTTCCTAACTCATGACTCTACATTCACTGTAGAGGCTACTCCCTTACTCATGACTCTACATTCACTGTAGAGGCTACTTCCTTACTCATGACTCTACATTCACTGTAGAGGCTACTTCCTTACTCATGACTCTACATTCACTGTAGAGGCTACTCCCTTACTCATGACTCTACATTCACTGTAGAGGCTACTTCCTAACTCATGACTCTACATTCACTGTAGAGGCTACTCCCTTACTCATGATTCTACATTCACTGTAGAGGCTACTCCCTTACTCTTGACTCTACATTCACTGTAGAGGCTACTCCCTTACTCATGACTCTACATTCACTGTAGAGGCTACTTCCTAACTCATGACTCTACATTCACTGTAGAGGCTACTCCCTTACTCATGACTCTACATTCACTGTAGAGGACTCTACTGTAGCTACTAGATTAGATAATATTATTCATTTTCAACCCCAAAGACTACTTAATGTGACATAGTAAACTTTCCGCACTTCGTATGTAATTTTTATGTTACATCAACAGCGAAAGAGACAGAAAAAATAAAAGTTATGTAAATCTAATTTTATAGTTTGACGTAATTACTGTTAATTTGTAAATTCTACCTATACCCTTTTTAAGACCCAAGAACTGGCGTCAGACCTCAACCTAATACGCAGAACCAACTGAGACCACAAGGAGGGGGTCCACAGAGCTATGGAGGTGGTTCACAGGGGTATGGAGGGGGTTCACAGGGCTATGGAGGAGGGGGTCCACAGGGTGGGGGCCAAAGATATGGAGGTGGGGGAGGTTATGGTGGAGGTAACTGGATCTAATTCTTTATACAATTTGAAGTAGGGTAAGTTCCGAGTTATTGGACAGTTCCACACTATTGATCACACTTATTTTAATTCTTATTTAACTCCAGTTGAAATGTTTAGTTATGTAACTGTTCGATAACTCTGAATTTACCCCGTGTTAGTATTCAAAACTGCTCTACTCAAACGTCTTAATTTTTCTAATGAGATTTTGTGTTCCAGGTCCCGGGGGAACAAACACTGTTATCATAGACAGGGACCGGGGGGGAGGGATGGGTGACTTCGCCTCCGGTATGATGGTGGGGTCAGCTCTGGGGGGTGGATTTGGGTGGGGGGTGCCGAGTTATGGCATGGGCTTTGGGGGGTGGGGCTTTGGAATGGGGTTTGGTGTGCCAATGCCCTCCTTTGGGGGTAGGGGAGGAAATGTCACCAACAATGTGAGTCATGAAGAATATTTTCAATGTTTTTGTTTAGTAAGACGATATTTTCCATTGAAAATAAGAAGATTATTTAACACTTTATTGCCTCTTGATTTAGTATTTTAAAATTATACATTTCAGATATTATTTATGTGATAAAAACTTGAAAAAAATGTTACATATACTATAGGGTAAAGACTCAATTGCCTTACAGTTGGTTAGTTATTTTCTGTTTTTAGTTACACATTTGAGTACATTTTGTCTTCTTTTCAGGAGACGAACATAACAAACAACTACAACAACACCAACATCAACAATGGGGGAGAGGGGGGACAAGAACAGGGGGCAACAGACCCCCCTCTGGAACAAGATGCTGAGCTAATCAACCCCAATGAGGGGGAAGGACCAACTGAACCCGTGGAAGGTGAGTGGGAAGGAAAAGAGAGGGTGAGAGGGTATGCAGACGTTTCGTAAAGACATTTAGTCAACGAATTTTTGTACCGGGGAAATTAGCATGCTGAACATAAAGAGCTGTTATGTAGTTCGTTATACTGCGCACTTCATAATTGTTTAAGAGAGATAGGGTGAGGGAAGAAGAAACCTTCAAAGGGTATAACTGCGTATCCGAGTAAGGTCCCTTCAGCTCTAAGTTTTATCCTGGACTTGGTCAGTCAAACCCGTCAATCACTTCCCTCCTCATAGAGTCCGCCTGAAGGCAGTCTGTGAGACGGTCACAGAATGCAGGGGAGAGAAGGCGCCGTGTTTCCTCATTAAATAGAAGAGCAGAAGGTGTTGTCCATTTGCGGACAGGTGGCAAAGTCTGGGGATGCAGAGAAAGCACCTACCTGCTCCTACTCAGAGAAGTCAAGTCCAGGTAGGCGCCTGTCAGGACCAACACCGGACTCAGTAATAGTCCTCTGAGAATTTTCCAGACACAAGCTTTGTTGCTCGAGTTTGTACTTATTCCAGTCGCTTGACAACTGCTCACAGTGTCGGCAACCAGAACTGAACTGCGTACTTTAATAGTGGTCTTAAAAGTTGTAAAGGATGAGTACAGTTTCCTTGTTTTGGAAGTAACTCACTTGCCTTTTTATATATCCAAGGATCTTGTTTGCCTTGTTTTCAGCGTCCAAACACGCTGAAAACTTTCTAAATAACTTCGGATGACAGGTGATCACACTTATTCAAGTTAAAAGATATCTCCCACGAATACGACTTGTCTCCAATCCTCATCAGGTCTCCCTGTTGAGTGTTAGAGTGGGAGAGGGGTGAGGTGTGTGAGACGGCTGGCGGGGTGACGGCCCTGCTGAAGGTTACCGGAGGAGGAGGGTGAAGGTGAAACCGATGGCGCTAAAAAAGCCTATATCGACCAAGTTCCAGTTGCAAATGAATCCGCTGCATTGTGCCAATCTTCGTGTCGTCTGCGAATTTTTAAATTCTACTAACGAGCTCTACCTCCATTTTGTTGATTTAGATGATGAAGAGCATTGGGCCAAGGATTGATCCCTGTGGAATCCCGTTAGTTACGGAGCTCCCACCAGAAGACACTCCATTGATCACCAGTACTTGTATTCTGTCACTTAACCACAATTTGATCCATTGGAGATAGAGTTGCAACATTTTAAGAAATAGAAATAACCTTGTTTTTTTATATATATTTTAACACTAAGGAAATCAATTGAATATGATTAATATCACCCTCCCCCCCCACCAGGTGTTGACAGTGGTCTTCTGGACGAAGATCTGGAGGAGGGGGCCCTGGCGGCTGGCTTAGACCCCAGTGAGGTTGGTCAGGGTGGGGGTCTGATGGGATTCGACGAGAACGGTTTCGGTGGAGGAGGGGAAGTGGATGACCTGATGATGAATGCACCCCCGGTGGAAGACTATACTCAGGGGGAGTTCATGGACGATGGTTACGATATGATGGGGGGAATGGACATGGATATGGGGGGAGGATATGACTTCGATATGGGGGACATGGGCATGGATTTCGGATTTTAGTATATTACTAAATTTAAATAAGGTAATGCTTAATTTCGGTCCAAAGAATTACTCTTTTCGTCACTGTGTGAAAAATAACATTAAAAAAAACTAAATGAGATAACTGAGAAATGGTGGCAAAGTATTTATTTTTGTATAATTGATGTTAGGGTGAAGGGACAATTACCAGATATAAATTTCAAAAGGTTATTAAAATAGAAATACAAATTTTAAAGGAAAACAACTCTACTGAATATTAATTTGAAGCTAAAGATATTTATAATGAAGATAAATCAATAGTATTTATTTTATCAGGACTGACATGGGTTAGTTCCAAGTTATCGGAGAGTTCTATGTTTTCGATCATTTAAGGAAAAAGTATTTAATTAATGAGTTATAATGTTAAATTATTCATTTTTCATGCATGGTCGAAGATGTTGAACCAATCGATAATTCGTAACTTACCCTATGTTAAATTAATAGTTTTAATAAATTATTTGATATTTAAAATAGTCTAAATAATTTATTTAGTATGTTATTTATTTATTTGTATTTAATTAATGTGATATCGACCAAATATTTTGAGTGATAATAAAGTGTTTATCTTATGATATTTATCTAATTACTCCTAGAGAGGTAAAGACTTACTTATTGGACAGCTTCACATCTTCGCTCATATTAATATAATAACAATAAATTAATAATAAGTATGTAATTCCACGGAATTAACAAATAGGTGTTAGTCTAATCAACTAACTGAACCTGTCAGTCGGTTAAACGGTTTGATTATGAGAGTAAATATTATTGAAGTAGTTAGTTACAGTTCATTTATTCCATTCAATATTATTGCCATACAACATTTCACCCAAAACTAAGTTGTTTTTATCTTTATTTCCCCCACCTATACTTCCCCCATCTTCATTTCCCCCACCTATACTTTCCTCATCTTCATTTCCCCCACCTATACTTCCCTCATCTTCATTTCCCCCACCTATACTTTCCTCATCTTCATTTCCCCCACCTATACTTTCCTCATCTTCATTTCCCCCACCTATACTTTCCTCATCTTCATTTCCCCCACCTATACTTTCCTCATCTTCATTTCCCCCACCTATAGTTTCCTCATCGTCATTTCCCCCACCTATACTTTCCTCATCTTCATTTCCCCCACCTATACTTTCCTCATCTTCATTTCCCCCACCTATACTTTCCTCATCTTCATTTCCCCCACCTATACTTTCCTCATCTTCATTTCCCCCACCTATACTTTCCTCATCTTCATTTCCCAACCTATACTTTCCTCATCTTCATTTCCCCCACCTATACTTTCCTCATCTTCATTTCCCCCACCTATACTTTCCTCATCTTCATTTCCCCCACCTATACTTTCCTCATCTTCATTTCCCCCACCTATAGTTTCCTCATCTTCATTTCCCCCACCTATACTTTCCTCATCTTCATTTCCCCCACCTATACTTTCCTCATCTTCATTTCCCCCACCTATACTTTCCTCATCTTCATTTCCCCCACCAACACTTCCCCCACCTATACTTTCCCCATCTTCATTTCCCCCACCTATACTTTCCTCATCTTCATTTCCCCCACCAACACTTCCCCCACCTATACTTCCTCCATCTTCATTTCCCCCACCTATACTTCCCCATCTTCATTTCCCCCACCTATACTTTCCTCATCTTCATTTCCCCCACCTATACTTTCCTCATCTTCATTTCCCCCACCTATACTTTCCTCATCTTCATTTCCCCCACCTATACTTTCCTCATCTTCATTTCCCCCACCTATACTTTCCTCATCTTCATTTCCCCCACCTATACTTTCCTCATCTTCATTTCCCCCACCTATACTTTCCTCATCTTCATTTCCCCCACCTATACTTTCCTCATCTTCATTTCCCCCACCTATACTTTCCTCATCTTCATTTCCCCCACCTATACTTTCCTCATCTTCATTTCCCCCACCTATACTTTCCTCATCTTCATTTCCCCCACCTATACTTTCCTCATCTTCATTTCCCCCACCTATACTTTCCTCATCTTCATTTCCCCCACCTATACTTTCCTCATCTTCATTTCCCCCACCTATACTTTCCTCATCTTCATTTCCCCCACCTATACTTTCCTCATCTTCATTTCCCCCACCTATAATTTCCTCATCTTCATTTCCCCCACCTATACTTTCCTCATCTTCATTTCCCCCACCTATACTTTCCTCATTTTCATTTCCCCCATCTTACTTCCTCATCTGCATCTCACTACAAAATGGGATAAACAGATTCTATCAACAGCGCCTCATAAAGTTAGTGTAAAGTAAAGAAATGTCGCCAAGAGGGTTTTTTTTTATAATTGATATATATATTATTTCTGTCGTTCAAACCGCTCAGAAGATAAACTATCAACAGCGCCTCATAAAGTTAGTTAAATTAAGGATTGTCCACAACAAAATGGGATAAACAGATTCTAGCAATAGCGCCTCATAAAGTTAGTATAAAGCAAGTAATGCGCAAGATCATTAAATAAATCTATTATTATTAAAAGAAGAAGCCGTGTTCACATTCGCACAAAATGGGATAAACTATCAATAGCGCCTTATAAAGTTGGTGTAAATGACACAAAAAGCCATATCAGTTCAATTCGCAACGGAAGGGAAAAAACAGACTTTGTAGCAATAGCGCCTCATAAAGTTAGTGTAAATAACAGTAATTTCGCTAATAGGATTTAAATCAGTCCGTCATAAAATGAATTAAAGTCATTCTATCAATAGCGCCTCATAAAGTTGGTGTAAATCAAAGTAATTTCTCCAAGAGGAACTTTATAAGTGATAATCTATATACTATTATTAAAGAAGCCGTGTCAGTCACATGATGTGTTAAACCAAAACTTATTTGTTGATTTCCACGGGTCCAGCTTGTTATTATAATTAATTAATTATTATAGAGTTCTTTCTTATGTGACTGAAGATGTGAAACTGACCAATAATTCGTAAGTACCACTAGCTTAGTTTGGTGATAATAAATACAAATATTCTTTTTAATTGTTTATTGTCAAGAAAATAGAATAGGTTTACATTTAATTCAAAGAAAGTAATAATTAAAATAAAAGAATGAGAATTTACTTGAAATTAAATAACTAACTAAAATAGTGAAGCTAAAGTTTAACAGTTAAAATTAATATATTTTTTTCAATTAAAAAATACAGTGGTTTAATTATATCAGTTGTAAATTACTAAAGAAATATCTATCCATTAAATATTTAATATGAACTATTGCTGGGTTTATTTACAAGTATTAAAGTAACTAAGTGCAATCTTAGAATAAAATATAAATAATATATAAAGTAACAATGCATTCTATACAAGACTATTAATACAGTTATTATGAAAAAAACTAGAAACTGTGAAGTATAAACAGGAATAGAAGAGAAATGCTCTCTCACTAGTGCTCACCTGACACTAGTGCTCACTTGACACCTTAGTGCTCACTTGACACCTTAGTGCTCACTTGACACCTTAGTGCTCACTTGACACCTTAGTGCTCACTTTACACTAGTGCTCACTTGACACCATAGTGCTCACTTTACACCATAGTGCTCACTTGACACCATAGTGCTCACTTGACACCATAGTGCTCACTTTACACTAGCAGTTCTCTCTCACCAGCGCTCATTTCCTGATGGTTCGCTGCTTGTTCATGTTGGTGAGCATCAGTGAAATGTAGGAGGTGAGCAGGTCGTCCATCTTGTAGCCTAAGGTAGTCTCGCACAGCAGTTTAGAGCCCCTCACCAAGTTACCGATAGTCATGTGGAAGTAAGTGTTGCCAGAGGACCAGTTGCTGATGCGGGTGAAGGGATTAGTCACCAGAATGTCCTGTGGGGGGAAGAATAGGATTTTAGATTAGGGAGAAATGAAATTTAGGTTTGGGGATTTTCAGAAGATATCGGAAGTGAGATTCAGAGGATCTAAGACAATAGTTAACACCGAAATATCATGGGGAATTACCTTAGGCATAGGGTTAAGAGGGGAATTACCTTAGGCATAGGGTTAAGAGGGTAATTACCTTAGGCATAGGGTTAAGAGGGTAATTACCTTAGGCATAGGGTTAAGAGGGGAATTACCTTAAGCATAGGGTTAAGAGGGGAATTACCTTAGGCATAGGGCTAAGAGGGTAATTACCTTAGGCATAGGGTTAAGAGGGGAATTACCTTAAGCATAGGGTTAAGAGGGGAATTACCTTAGGCATAGGGTTAAGAGGGTAATTACCTTAGGCATAGGGTTAAGAGGGTAATTACCTTAGGCATAGGGTTAAGAGGGGAATTACCTTAAGCATAGGGTTAAGAGGGGAATTACCTTAGGCATAGGGCTAAGAGGGTAATTACCTTAGGCATAGGGTTAAGAGGGTAATTACCTTAGGCATAGGGTTAAGAGGGTAATTACCTTAGGCATAGGGTTAAGAGGGTAATTACCTTAGGCATAGGGTTAAGAGGGTATTCACCTTAGACATAGGGTTAAGAGGGTAATTACCTTAGGCATAGGGTTAAGAGGGTAATTACCTTAGGCATAGGGTTAAGAGGAGAATTACCTTAAGCATAGGGTTAAGAGGGGAATTACCTTAGACATAGGGCTAAGAGGGTAATTACCTTAGGCATAGGGTTAAGAGGGTAATTACCTTAGGCATAGGGTTAAGAGGGTAATTACCTTAGGCATAGGGTTAAGAGGGTAATTACCTTAGGCATAGGGTTAAGAGGGTAATTACCTTAGGCATAGGGTTAAGAGGGTATTCACCTTAGACATAGGGTTAAGAGGGTAATTACCTTAGGCATAGGGTTAAGAGGGTAATTACCTTAGGCATAGGGTTAAGAGGGTAATTACCTTAGGCATAGGGTTAAGGGTGCATTCACCTTAGCAATAAGGTTAAAAGGGTGTATTTACCTTAGTTATAGGGTGAATGAGCGACACTCCATGTTTGTTGATGGCTATGAGTAAATGGTCTGGGTAGTTTGGGTCTGTGGTCTGTTTCACCTCAAAGAAGGCAGACCCGAAGGTAGGCCACTGGTGAATCACCTTCAGGAAGGCTATCTTAGCATCTTTCGGGGACATACCTGGCAGAGGGGAAACTTGCTAGAAAAGCATGCCAAAAAGTGACAACTTTCAGTGGATAAAATCACAGCAATGATGTTATACCGAGACTAACGACAGAAGGCTGTAATAGTGACGGATATACGAACGTTAATATAGAACATGATTTATGTTCGAATTTCAGCCGCATGAATTCTGGCAAGATAAGTATATACAATATAATAGAGTGATTGTACTTTTTTGTTAGCTATTTGTCTTTGTGCTACCACTTATGAAAAATAGGAACTAACAATACTAATTTGATGGAGAAAAACTAAAGTTAATAATAAGAGAAACAAAATGGTAGACTACAGTTAACTACTAATTGTGTGGTGCGTCATGGCAACCCTATACTTCACTTCTTGGCTGCACAACTCTATTCGAGATTTGAAGTTTTAGAGAAATTAATTGCTCAAATTGCCTTTAGGTAATTAGCTTCTGCCTATTTATTACTATCTGATGTTTATCCTGTACCACATATTCAAACTAATCAAATCATTCAAACCAACCAAATCAGTCTAACCAATCAATTCAACCAATCCATTGGTACCAATCAAATCAATCTAACTAACCAAACCAATGAAATGCACCCTATCTTCACTCACCAGAGTCCTGGTTGTAGTGCTGACTGATGAGTCTCTTCCATTCACCAGAACTGTTGGCTTTGATCAAGTCAGCAGGAACCAATTCTCTCAGCAGATTTCTGTCGGCAAACAGTGCAAAATTAAATGAAGACCTTTCACAAATAACTAATTATATAGTAGTTTCCATTCGTAGATTTATCACAATTGAAATAAATCAAGTGATACTTTCTACTTAGTTAAAAATTAGTTTAATACCGAAAGTTGAATCAAATTCAAAGATGAAAAATTAATTGGAATTACAACCTTTTCCCTCCTGCACTGTGAACTAATAAACTAATTGTAGACTTTTGTAGTGTTAGGGGTTAGATTACCTATAAGTAATTAGTTCTATACAGTGAAACTCCTGAGTTATGAAGCACTCGAGTAATGGGGACCTGAGTTATGGAATAGTTTTCTATGTTTAAATTATAGAAAATGATATAGGTCAAGAATTGCGTCATAGTTATCCCTCAATGAACATAGTTTTCTATGATTTTAATTACAGAAAACTATCTGGTGCACCCGAGATATGAAGTAACAAATAGTTCATAACTCAAGAGTCTAACTGTAGCTACCTCTAAATATGTTTTCTTTCTAACAACTTACGGTAAATTAGCGAATTCCTGTTTGCTCTCCCCAAACCTAACCCTGTAGATGTAAGCAGCGAGTTTAGCAGCCTCTTCTTTGGTACACTGGTGGTAGCCTGGGGGGAGGAAGGGGTGTTAGTTGGTGGTGGACACAAGGAGGGAATTGGTGGTACAGTGGGTGAGTGAAACACGCACCATATACAGGGTAAACACTCAATTACCGTGCACTCACAGTAGCTACTCAGAAAGTGTGTTGTTTAACATTGGTCTCAACTAGTCTGATTTGGGAATCTTCTGATTTCTTATCATGATTTCTACTGAACGAAATGTTGATAATCACCACTACTTCATCTCCCTCTTCTACATCACTAACATCTCCCTCTTCTACATCACTAACATCTCCCTCTTCTACATCACTAATATCTCCCTCTTCTACATCACTAATATCACCGCTCACCCCGGAGTAACTTAGGCAGCTCCTGGTGGAAGTGGAAAATAGTGTCACTGTTCCTGTCTTTGCCTGGCACTGTATTCGTCCAGAGTTTCTTCATGAAGAAAACTTGGTAAGTGAAGTGCGGTGTGGAACCTGAACATAAACATTATACATTAAAGATTTTCTCTTGGAAATGAGGATTAGTAAACTGAGAAAATGAAGACATACACTCTTTTTTTGACTGTAAAGTAATATCATTTAAGTAACGAATAAACTACCACAAATCCATTACAACGAGACTGTACATTACTAAGTAGAAAGCAAAGGTTGTGAAGAAAGGTAACCAAGGGAATGATTAACTCAATATTGTTATCACATCTATATAAAGTTATAAACGAATCACTTCTTCTTTCAATCATAAAATAAGATCTATAGTATTGTGAAATTAATATCAAATTTTTCTAAACATCCTAAGGTTTTCAGACTCAATCTCATCAACGTACCATCGCGAGAAGGCCGTGCCTTCCTGATCCAGTCTGTGAGGTGCCTGACGAAGTCAAAGAAGAAGTCTCCTTCAGGCACAGATATCACCTTGTCTGCTATCTTCACGAAGAGGGAGAAACCCTCAGGACTCCTCAGGTTGAGTCTGTGTGCGATGGAGGAGCAGAAGTCTTTGGCTCGAGTGGAGGAGTCAACTTCGAAAGCCTCGTCAGTATCGTCAGGAAAATAAACCTGAAAAAAAGTTACGAAATTAGCTTTGTGGTTTTGAACAATTTTATATTTACAGGAGAGAATTTGATTAATAATGTAGAGGTGATAGTAAATGAAACCTACACAAAAATCTAATACCTCATTTCTGCGGTGTGATTTTAAATCAACCAGAGTCACATGAGAATATTAACTTCATTCTTAAATGAAGTGGAGGATTGGAGTCTCACCTTGTGGAAGATCTGAGTTGTCTTGTGGTGGATTGCCTCCACCTCCACTTGGTGTGGAGGGTACTTTCTCTGTCCGTTCTTTAGTGTTTTTTGGAGGCGATGGAGAGAATCTTGGGAGATGGGGTGCCTTTTCGTACGCAGAAAACTGCTCAGATCCTAGAGGGGGAAAATGGATTAAAATATAAATACATGGATAGAGCATAAAAAGACGTACAGCACAAATTATAGAATAAATTAGAGTAGCATTAAAAAATATTTTTTACACAATAATGTTATTGATATTGAGAACCAAAAAGTTATTTGGGAGATCTCAATGCTGGACACTGGTACCGATCTTGCGAGTAATAATAGTTCTAGATATCATCACCTTTTGGTACTATAACTTCACCTTATTTTATAGGATAGACTTTTAGATTGCTCATAGACCCCCACTTTCAGGAGACTATTCAAAGGTAGCTACTCAAAGAGGATCTCTAAAATAAACTCTCACCTTCACGAGACTATTCAAAGGTAGCTACTCAAAGAGGATCTCTAAAATAAACTCTCACCTTCACGAGACTATTCAAAGGTAGCTACTCAAAGAGGATCTCTAAAATAAACTCTCACCTTCATGAGACTCTGAGAACAGACAAAGAGTCCTGTTGCTAGCCACATCAGTTCCCAACCTCTCTCTTCACTAGCTCTATTTCTATTGTCCGTTAACTGCTTCATCAACTGACAGTAAATTTCATCCCGCAGAATCTCCTGTGAAGAAATAAAAGAATTAGGAAACTGCCAATGAAAAAGGAAATTATTTACACTAGTTTTTCCTTTTTCAATTTGTGTTGCTTCCAGGCGCTGCTGATAGAATGTCTGTTTAACCCATTTTATGACGGACAGTATCATGCATCTGTGAGACGCATGCTTTCCTGAGATGCGTGCATATCTGAGGCGGAGAATTGATTGCGGGCATGGCGTTATTATTGCCAAATAGTGAGAGGGATATGCCATAAGATAATTATTAATATATTTAATGATATTACGATTTAAAACTTAAAAATTGCAATGATTATTCCATTAAATTGATTGGAATATCAAAATAATTCCTTCAAAAAAAAAAAATAAAAGCAAAGCAAATTATTTGTTTTATATATTTGTAGATACATATATCTTAAACTTCATCATCTTTCATGAAAATGGTTCCACATGCTGTACTAAATACATGAGCACCATTGAAAGACGAGAAAAAATTCAAAACCGATTTGCTTAATCTTAATGGCATTCATGGTATACAATGGAGGTTGTGAAAAATAAGCTGAAAACAATTTGCCTAATGGCATAATGTATTTATTGTACTGTAGTAAATGTCCACTTCTCTTCGGTTGCTTTAGTCATTGACAGGCTACAGTTGGACAATGTGGTACAAATATATATCACTGTCAAAATTTTAAGCCCGAATTATATTGTGACAATTTGTAACCATTTTTATCACGGGTTTTACCGAGACACCCTCAGTATCGTGGGTGCCACGCCCACAATAACTCCCCGCCTCCGATATGCCCAGATCTCAAGAAAGCACGCGTTTCACAGAAGCATGATACACAGGCAGTAAAAAAACTAATAATTAAACAATGCTTCCTACCCTCTGCACATTCATTACAGTAGAACTCCTCTATAATGAGAAACTCTATTATGAAGAAATTTTCTTCAGTCTGCCATAAAATGGCCATCAGTTTCCTAAAACTAATGGTCATTTTATGGCAGAGTTGAGAAAATGAGTTCACTATACCGGGTAGTTCATATCTCAGGGAGTCAGGACGCTACATTCACCATAGAGGATTTCATTATAAAGAAGTTCTACTGCATTGAGGTTATAATTTAACAATCTTGCATAGAATTTAACCTATCAATTTCACTAACATGTTTCAAAGGTCCGTCAAAGATCTGGTCCGTGAGATCGTTGCTGTTCCTGTTTCGTCGAGACGGCAGGTCCCCCATGTACTTCAGTGTGGCTGCAAAAGCGTACACAGCTTCTTGTGCCATCTCCTCCTTCTGCATCAACTTCTTCAGCAGCGGCTGTTTGATGGGTTCTCGCGAGTACCTGGGTAGAGAAAATATTTATAGTACCTAGGTATCAATTCACAAAAAACATTAAGAGAAATTGTTTCTTTTGATACATTTAGGAAAACTTAAAATGTACTTGTAAACATAATGCGTTTCTTGGCTTGTTTAATTACTAGGTGGTAACTTTTTTCTTTCAATTTAATGATTTTTATATCTTTCTAATTTGAAATAAATAAATAAATATACAGAAATCCTGAAACGCCTTTAGGGCTTAATGGGGCCGTGGAATATAATATAATTATTTTGTAAGTACAGTGACACTCCTGAGTTATGAAGAATTCGTTCATTCAAAATCCACTTCATATCTCGACTGCACTAGATAGTTTTCCATTATTAAAATCATAGAAAACTATGGTCATTGAGGAATAACTATGACACAATTTCTGACCTATATCATTTTCTATAATTTAAACATAGAAACTACTTCATAACTCAGGTGCATTTCATAACTCAGGTCCCCATTTGCTTCATAACTCAGGAGTTTCACTGTACTATTATTTTTTCCTGTACAGTATTTTTTTCATGCCTAATTTGTTTGAATGTCTCACCTCCAAAGGCAGTCAGCTGCAAGGGGTCTGCGGGCTGAGGTGAGACCCATGGACCGGGACATGGTCCTCTTGGGAGGGGGTCTGCAAAATATCAGGGGTGTTAGAAAACACTGGATGGAGTCTAAAGGAAGTAATGTGGGGAAAAGACCCTCTGCTCAAATCTTCATTAATACAATATGTATGTTTATTCTTTGGATGAAATTAGTATTGAAATATCAAAGCATTTTAAACAGATGGAGAATGTAAAAATCTTTGCAGGGTAAGTTACGAATTATCGGCCGGTTGTACATCTTCGGTCATATAAAAATTAATTGTTTTATCGTTATTTTAATTGGTACCAATTAATACCAATTGAAATTAAATACTTATTAGTATTCAGTTCTTTCCTATATGCCCGAAGATGTGTAACTGACCTACCATTCGTAACTTACCCTGTAATTTTAATGACTTTTTTCACTAATACTTTTTGTGTATAAAGTATTCTCTTTCTTTGTATATTAAATGTATACTTTTCAGACTTTTCATGACTAAATTGTTTGTTTGTGTTTACCTGAAATGGTCTACCGAGTACTCCTCTAGAGTGTGGGGCTTTTCACCAGGCTCAGCACCATTGACTTGGGGTGTGACCAGCCTCCTGCCATGCTCTGCACCCTCAGCTGTGAACAGCGCCTGTGGAAAAAACACCATATAGCTAATTATTGTTTCTATTATCAAATCTTTATTAATAACTTTAATGGACAGTTAAACATTTTGTATAAGATTCAAGAAGGATTTACTCCTGGGATATTCCCTTAATATCCCAGACATAAACCATTCTTGCCTGGGCTAAATCACAATAATTTATTTGTATATTAATTACATTAGTTCAAAATGGACAAACAGTTTTTCAATGAACAATTTTTTTTCAGTGTAATTTGTTTACGTTTTACCTTTCTAAAGTTAAAGGTAATGTTTATTTCTTTCTATTTTTTATTACATGAAAAAAGAGTTTCACAAACTTGTAGAAATTTAAAATATTTACAAAATCCTAAAACATGATTAAAAATACTAAACTAAACAGAAAATCCTATTCCAATTTTAGATCGGAATATACAATTGTTATATTTCTAATACACATTTTAGAAGAAAAAAAATCAGATTTCATTATTAATGTTCTTGATTCCATTTACATCTTTTTAACTAAGTTTGCTTTTGCCTGGACAGGACATTTAAAGACACATCCTGTATTTAAAATTTGACATACACTGTCGAAGGTAAGCATAAATGCTACATTAACAAACACATTTCCATTATAAATTGTGAAAAAGATGATAGTAGTAGATAATCTCAGTAGAACTCCTCTATAGTTAATGTAGAGTCATGAGTAATTTATCTTAGTCTGTCATTAAATGGCCATTAGTTTTCTATAACTGATGGCCATCTTATGGCAGACTGAAGCAAACTAGTTCACTATACAGAGTATATCTATTAATTCTATTAATTAATTTCAATAGAAATAACGGCCTTAATCATTAGAATAGAGAAAATAGGCTTTTTAAAAATAACATTCGGTGAAAAGAGAGCAACATAATTAACAACATAATAAACAACATAATTAGCAACCTAATTTGACAGCAGTTGCTATCTAGAGGAGATGTTCTTTGTGATAAAATGGAAAGAAAGAAAGAAGTGAAAGTGTTTGTAATTAGTATGGCGCAGATGACTCAGGTAAAAGACTCACCTCACTCACAATCACCTGAGTGCCTACCTCACAAATAACCAGTCTGAGGCTGTGTGAAATGGCAAAGAGGTACCTACCTACTGTCAGAGTATCCCAAAGAGATGGTTTGTTAAATGTTGTAGTTTTTTGTATTGTGTTGCTTCAACATCGTATGACTTTAGTTACTAATTAGGCAGTAATAATTCAACATTCTCCAATGCCAAAAATGAAATATCTCCTAAGTAACAACTGTACTCACGAGAAATGAGATAAAATCACAGAAAAGACATTCTAAATTTAAAAAAAAAACATTTTACACATGGAAACATTTGAAATTCCTTAGAAATAGTCTTGAATATCATCAGACCTGAGTTTTGAAAGTATAGGGAGGTGGAGGCAGTCGATATCCTCCAAAGACAGAAGGAGGCGTGTGTCCACCATAGGGGGAGGGTGGTGTTAAGCCTCCATAAGGGGAGGGGGGAGTCATGCCACCATATTGCCCACCATAGATGGAGGGGGGTGCTAACCATGGTGGGCAGTGGTCATGGTGGCCCCATGGTTGTTGCATCAATTCTACCATCTTATTAATATATTCACCAAATACTTAATAGAGACAGTTGACACATAATTAGGACATAATTATTATCTGGCGGAAAGATTATAGTTTAGGTTCAATATTTGAAAACATATTCGTCATTTTCAGCTGTATGGTTTAAGTTTAATAAAGAATTAACTTCTTCCAGACGTCACTTCTACATCCCTAAACTGCACTTCACTCTAACTGCAACAACAGTTAGAGTGTCTGCAGATTACCCCTTTCTTAAAATCATTCTGTTTCTAAAAACTATTTTCCAGTTACCTATTTGCAACTTCCAAGTAATATACTTTATTAACCAACTTTCAATTAGAGTTGTTTCATGAATATTCAAACAGTTTCAAATTAACTTTCTTCAGTTAATCTTTTCTACGTGAGTCTGACCGTTCTTTCTAACTTTCAGTCGGTTAGCGTACAGAGAGTTTTTCAGATGTGGTCATACACACTCACTCGGCAAGGTGAACTAACGGACTCTACACAGCAGGTTGGTGACGTCACACCCTTCTTATGAGGCGCTGTTAACTGAAGATGAGCATATCTATTCAATGGCAGTTATTTGAACTGTTGTTACGCACGAACTGCATTATTATTTACCATTGTGTCAACTTCAATAGATATTATTTACCATTGTGGCAACGTTAAAGTAGGCTGAACAACTAAGTACTTAGCTAAGTCAGTCAATAGCCTTATTTATATTATTAACAAATTAATTGTGCTAGTCGGAATGTACATGGAATGTTACTGTGGAGACTTTTTCAAGAGTATCCCATAACAAGAGTGTGAGTCACACTGTATGTCTTTGCTATAACGGTGACACTGACCACACACACTTACTCAGCTGAAGAAAAGGAGTAGAAAACTTAGCACTTTCCTGCACCCCTACTTCTATTCCAATGAAGCAAATAAAGAACATTAATTTGTATTCATTGAATATATTCAAACATTAAAGATTTGTATATGAAGCGCTGATATATATTTTTTTGTATCCGGTAGTTTGTTGTACTGCACACTTCATGATTGTTTAATGACCTTACAGGGGGGTTACACATATCGGATCTTCCTCGTTTCGGTGATATTTTCTAAACACTCATTTATGTTATCTTTCTGTCATTTTTTTTATCTTTTCATTCCTATATCTCCTTCCCTTTTCTTCTTCTCTATTTTAATTCTCCTCTTTCTGATTAAGTAGAGCGTGCAATGTAGGCTGATTTCAATAACCATGTCATCTGTAATGAGAGCACATCTTACAGGACACTGCATGTAGTACCTACTGTAGTGTACTGCCTTACAGCCACACAAGTCACACTGCATGTAGTACCTACTGCAGTGTACTGCCTTACAGCCACACAAGTCACACTACATGTAGTACCTACTGTAGTGTACTGCCTTACAGCCACACAAGTCACACTACATGTAGTACCTACTGTAGTGTACTGCCTTACAGCCACACAAGTCACACTACATGTAGTACCTACTGTAGTGTATTGCCTTACAGCCACACAAGTCACACTACATGTAGTACCTACTGTAGTGTACTGCCTTACAGCCACACAAGTCACACTACATCTGTAGCATCCATTCACAAAATAAAACTTCAAATCAATTGAAAGTCATATTCTATTTGTCTAATTTCATACCTTTCTGTTTTCTTCCATAGTATCTTTGAGTGATTATAATGAACTAATACATACATTCAGGGATTATAATTAACTAATTATTTCAGTGATTATGAAACATTATCAGTGATTATGAAACAGAGTCGCATAAATCAGAGGTCAAGGTTATTCTAACGCAATGAGATAACATTTCGTAATGCCTGGTTATTATAAACTAATCAGTACTCTTTACTAAATGTTAATGACATCAAATTATATATTTTTTCTCGATTCAATTAAATTTTATGAAGGAAATAGTAACTGTAATCATGCGTTAGAATATCATTTCTAACTGGAATATCCTTTTTAAAAGAACATTATAAGTTTCTACGTATTACTTTCAGTCGTTTGAAACAACCTGTATAAATTAGGTCGCACTGAACGTTATTTTGTGAAATAAAGCGTGACGCTAAAATATAACGCTGGAAAATAACTCATAACACTGGAAAAGATCATAACGCTGTAAAATAACTCATAACGCTGTAAAATAACTCATAACGCTGTAAAATAACTCATAACGCTGTAAAATAACTCATAACGCTGTAAAATAACACAACGCTGGAAAATAACACATAACGCTGGAAACTAATATAGCGCTGTAAAATAACACATAACGCTGGAAAATAATATAGCGCTGTAAAATAACTCATAACGCTGGAAACTAATATAGCGCTAGAAAATAACTCAAACCCTGGAAAATAACTCATAACGCTGGAAACTAATATAACGCTGTAAAATAACTCATAACGCTGGAAACTAATATAGCGCTGTAAAATAACTCATAACGCTGGAAACTAATATAGCGCTGTAAAATAACTCTTAACGCTGGAAACTAATATAGCGCTGTAAAATAACTCATAACGCTGGAAACTAATATAGCGCTGTAAAATAACTCATAACGCTGGAAACTAATATAGCGCTGTAAAATAACTCATAACGCTGGAAACTAATATAGCGCTGTAAAATAACTCACAACGCTGGAAACTAATATAGCGCTGTAAAATAACTCATAACGCTGGAAACTAATATAGCGCTGTAAAATAACTCATAACGCTGGAAACTAATATAGCGCTGTAAAATAACTCATAACGCTGGAAACTAATATAGCGCTGTAAAATAACTCATAACGCTGGAAACTAATATAACGCTGGAAACTAATATAGCGCTGTAAAATAACTCATAACGCTGGAAACTAATATAGCGCTGTAAAATAATTCACAACGCTGGAAACTAATATAGCGCTGTAAAATAACTCATAACGCTGGAAACTAATATAGCGCTGTAAAATAACTCATAACGCTGGAAACTAATATAGCGCTGTAAAATAACTCATAACGCTGGAAACTAATATAACGCTGGAAACTAATATAGCGCTGTAAAATAACTCATAACGCTGGAAACTAATATAGCGCTGTAAAATAATTCACAACGCTGGAAACTAATATAGCGCTGTAAAATAACTCTTAACGCTGGAAACTAATATAGCGCTGTAAAATAACTCATAACGCTGGAAACTAATATAGCGCTGTAAAATAACTCATAACGCTGTAAAATAACTCATAACGCTGTAAACTAATATAGCGCTGTAAAATAACTCACAACGCTGTAAAATAACTCATAACGCTGGAAAATAACTCATAACGCTGGAAACTAATATAGCGCTGTAAAATAACTCACAACGCTGTAAACTAATATAGCGCTGTAAAATAACTCATAACGCTGGAAACTAATATAGCGCTGTAAAATAACTCACAACGCTGTAAAATAACTCATAACGCTGTAAACTAATATAGCGCTGTAAAATAACTCACAACGCTGTAAAATAACTCATAACGCTGGAAAATAACTCATAACGCTGGAAACTAATATAGCGCTGTAAAATAACTCATAACGCTGGAAACTAATATAGCGCTGTAAAATAACTCACAACGCTGTAAACTAATATAGCGCTGTAAAATAACTCATAACGCTGGAAACTAATATAGCGCTGTAAAATAACTCACAACGCTGTAAAATAACTCATAACGCTGGAAAATAACTCATAACGCTGGAAACTAATATAGCGCTGTAAAATAACTCTTAACGCTGGAAACTAATATAGCGCTGTAAAATAACTCATAACGCTGGAAACTAATATAGCGCTGTAAAATAACTCACAACGCTGTAAAATAACTCATAACGCTGGAAACTAATATAGCGCTGTAAAATAACTCACAACGCTGTAAAATAACTCATAACGCTGGAAACTAATATAGCGCTGTAAAATAACTCATAACGCTGTAAAATAACTCATAACGCTGGAAACTAATATAGCGCTGTAAAATAACTCATAACGCTGGAAACTAATATAGCGCTGTAAAATAACTCATAACGCTGGAAACTAATATAGCGCTGTAAAATAACTCTTAACGCTGGAAACTAATATAGCGCTGTAAAATAACTCATAACGCTGGAAACTAATATAGCGCTGTAAAATAACTCATAACGCTGGAAACTAATATAGCGCTGTAAAATAACTCTTAACGCTGGAAACTAATATAGCGCTGTAAAATAACTCATAACGCTGGAAACTAATATAGCGCTGTAAAATAACTCATAACGCTGGAAACTAATATAGCGCTGTAAAATAACTCTTAACGCTGGAAACTAATATAGCGCTCTAAAATAACTCATAACGCTGGAAACTAATATAGCGCTGTAAAATAACTCATAACGCTGGAAACTAATATAGCGCTGTAAAATAACTCTTAACGCTGGAAACTAATATAGCGCTCTAAAATAACTCATAACGCTGGAAACTAATATAGCGCTGTAAAATAACTCACAACGCTGGAAACTAATATAGCGCTGTAAAATAACTCATAACGCTGGAAACTAATATAGCGCTGTAAAATAACTCACAACGCTGTAAAATAACTCATAACGCTGGAAACTAATATAGCGCTGTAAAATAACTCATAACGCTGGAAACTAATATAGCGCTGTAAAATAACTCATAACGCTGGAAACTAATATAGCGCTGTAAAATAACTCTTAACGCTGGAAACTAATATAGCGCTGTAAAATAACTCACAACGCTGTAAAATAACTCACAACGCTGTAAAATAACTCATAACGCTGGAAACTAATATAGCGCTGTAAAATAACTCATAACGCTGGAAACTAATATAGCGCTGTAAAATAACTCACAACGCTGTAAAATAACTCATAACGCTGGAAACTAATATAGCGCTGTAAAATAACTCTTAACGCTGGAAACTAATATAGCGCTGTAAAATAACTCATAACGCTGGAAACTAATATAGCGCTGTAAAATAACTCTTAACGCTGGAAACTAATATAGCGCTCTAAAATAACTCATAACGCTGGAAACTAATATAGCGCTGTAAAATAACTCATAACGCTGGAAACTAATATAGCGCTGTAAAATAACTCACAACGCTGTAAAATAACTCATAACGCTGGAAAATAAAGTAACGCTCTAGTAATTTTTTAAAGGGGAAAGTCAGAGCTAGAGGGAAAATAGATCTGAAACATCACAAGAGAATTTACTGGTACTGTACAGTGAACATTAAATGGGTCAGAGAGAGAGAGAGAGACACCAGCACTACACCAACACACACTACCATTGTACACAGAGAACTGATATGTTGAGAACCGTAGTGACTACATACCTATTGCTAATGTACTTATTACACTCGCAGATTGCAGACGGTTATGTCTAAGGCAGTATTTATATATTTGTCATCTTGTTATTCGCATAACTCAAAAAGTATTGAACAAAATGGCCTGAAATTTGGTGAGACGATTGGTCATTGTCAAGGAACCGTTTGGAGAGATTATGGGAGTGATCAGGTCAAAGATCATTCATAAGCGGCAGCGAAGGTATGCGCTCTACTAGTGCCCGTCATCTATTGCTAATGCATTAACTTATTGCTAATGTAATGGCATTATTTCAAGGGAAGTAAGATCAATTTAAACTGATCTTTAGACTGTTGCAACATAATTTCTTACGAAGAAATGTTAGAAGTTGATACAAGTTATTTTCAACACATTATCGCTAAAATAATCACTAAAGAAGAACATGAAAAGTGTAATGCATGAGTATATTAAAATTAAGAGTTCGTAAAGTTATATTGAAACAGTTACCCCAAAATATATAAATTTAAAAAGTACAGGAAAACAGACAGTTACTGGAATAAAAGGAATTATAGGGTAATGCAGGGAAATAGTTACCCCAAATATATTACGACTTGACCCTAAAAACATTATTTCCCCTCAACCGTTAACATTATAAGGTTTATTCCCTAAATTACAATGCAGTTATTTAGGTCAGAGACAGAATGGCAGGAAGCTGAGTCCCATTGCGCTATCCACTGAAAAGATAGGGTCACGAGGTCAAAGGTCAAGGGGGGGGGGTACCATCACAGAGAGAATTACAGTGATGGGAGAAATGATGGTACAGGTATTTCTAATAAGAGAGTTTATTTATTAATCAATTGAATAGTTTTATGTAGAAACATGTGAGTAATGGATGATTTATAAGATCTGAGAAAGCCCTGAGGTAACTTCGAAAGTTTATTTTTTTTAAGTAACTTTTAGAGAAGTAGACCAATGCTAATGTTGAATGAATAAAAACAATAAAATGAATGAACGTGAAAGAAAAGGAATGAATAATCAAGATAAAAAGGAATCAGTGAAAATAATGAGGTGGACCATAGCGAATACAATAATTAGAAATAACGTGAAAAATAAGAGTATAACTTCCTGGATTGTAACATTGTGAAAAATATGAAAAACCTTCACTGAAATATGAAAAACCTTCACTGAAATATGAAAAACCTTCACTGAAATATGAAAAACCTTCACTGAAATATGAAAAACCTTCACTGAAATATGAAAAACCTTCACAGAAATATGAAAAACCTTCACTGAAATATGAAAAACCTTCACTGAAATATGAAAAACCTTCACTGAAATATGAAAAACCTTCACTGAAATATGAAAAACCTTCACAGAAATATGAAAAACCTTCACAGAAATATGAAAAACCTTCACTGAAATATGAAAAACCTTCACTGAAATATGAAAAACCTTCACTGAAATATGAAAAACCTTCACAGAAATATGAAAAACCTTCACAGAAATATGAAAAACCTTCACAGAAATATGAAAAACCTTCACAGAAATATGAAAAACCTTCACTGAAATATGAAAAACCTTCACTGAAATATGAAAAACCTTCACAGAAATATGAAAAACCTTCACAGAAATATGAAAAACCTTCACTGAAATATGAAAAACCTTCACTGAAATATCAAAAACCTTCACAGAAATATCAAAAACCTTCACTGAAGTATGAAAAACCTTCACTGAAATATGAAAAACCTTCACTGAAGTATGAAAAACCTTCACAGAAATATGAAAAACCTTCACAGAAATATGAAAAACCTTCACAGAAATATGAAAAACCTTCACAGAAATATGAAAAACCTTCACTGAAGTATGAAAAACCTTCACTGAAATATGAAAAACCTTCACTGAAATATGAAAAACCTTTAGACGAAAAACTTGTTAAAAAAATAAGTGTGACAATTTTGTTACAACTAACTAACATGCAAATGCGCACTGTGTAATATACAGGGTGAAGACTCTAGTTATGTCATTTGGCTACACATTTTGTCACTATGGAAGCACACGAAGTAACACCACTAACTGGACCGCTAACCTAACCCTTAGATAGTTCTATTTATTGCTGCATTGCTCTGTGCTGACATTTTGTGTATGATAACCGTGAATGATTGTTCTATTCACAGTTTTAGCACCGTATGCATGTTTGAGTGACAGTGTGCGCTATGTTCTAGTTATGGTTATTGTGGACTATGAAGTTACAATAGTTTCTAGATATTATTAAATTTGATGCTACAATAAACTATCTTGAATGAAGCAAATATTGGAAGTACAACTTCTCCAAATATATGATATTTACTACATTAACAAAAACCAACACCGTTAAGAAAACTGGTTGTAAATAGGTAGGTTTTATCTGGTTCAAACTCATTAACTGTAAGAATTCTTTGGCAATAAATAGGCTGTCTTATCTTTAAAAAAGATGCAAACAATACTCTAACTAATGTGTACTTGCTTGCCGTTCGTACACTTTGTGATTTACGAACAATATCATGGATTATCAAGTACAAAGTACAGTGTACAGAGTACACTAATAAAGTACAGAATATACCAATCAAGTACACGAGACACTAAAAATACAATTATTCATTGCTCACGACTTCATTAACTTCAAAGTATCACCAGTCAGTGACTAACATCAGTAACTAACATCAGTAACTAACATCAGTAACTAACATCAGTAACTAACATCAGTAACTAACATCAATAACTAACATCAGTAACTAACATCAGTAACTAACATCAGTAACTAACATTAGTCAGTCTTTCAAATTCTGTACTGTACGATGTCCTTGGCACCAATCATTTTAATCACAAACTCCATGCTAGAAATTTTGACAAAAAAGTCCCATTAATAATTGCTCTGGGGATATTTTGAAGAGGAATATTAAGTTGTAACTTGTATCTCACACGTACAGCCAAACTTTTTACCATTGCTATTGTAAAAACATACAAAGTTACGTGATAAAAGTACAGAATTAATGTGATTGTTTGCTAGTTATATGCATTTTGAATATGACCCAAAAGAAAGAACGTTACAGCATATGAGCGTTGCTACGCGCTGTCATGTGGAAACAAAAGAAACAATGTAAGTGAAAAAAAAAGAGAATCGCTTTCCGTTAAAGAAAAAGGAGAGAGTTTTTCTCTTTCATTTTCACCATTGGTGTGAATTGTGTCACTGTACAATACACAATTAACAATGTAGCTAAATGTAGCTATTTTTATAGTTTTAATTGTAGCCAAAAGTTATTAGAGGTAAAGTTATAAAATTAAATATGAGTCTATTACATAATATTGTAGAACTAAGGTGTAGCAGCATTAATCTGCAAACTGCTTAAATTCAGCAGCTCAATTTATTTTTCTATTTGCTTTTAAAGTTTTTAATAGTCTTTATGCACCAATAGTACGAAAACCTAATCTGACGCTGAAGAGAAAGAATATACCCTCTTTATTGTTTGGTAAAATTTGCCAAGGAAACAATGCAATGGTCTTTATTTAAGTTGTTGTAGATTAACTTATGAAAATAAAAGTCTATATCAAGTTTTCTCCAGTTTGCAACATCTACCAAATATTTACTATCGAATTCATCTTATCTCTGCCTACCTACTGACGTACAGAACAAACAGAGTGCCATCTTTTTCTTTGGACTAAAAATTAACCAATCGGAACTAAAAGGTTATTGCAGTGTAATAATTATAAACATCTTAAAAAGCATATAGAAGTAATAGAAACAAAAACAGGCTATCACATTCCAAGAGGTTTGTAGAAATAAACTGAGGACATTAGCTATATTGATTCAAACAATAAATAATGTGTGTAGGGACATTTAAAAGAAATACAAACGCAATGTCAGTTTCCCACATTAATCACCGAGGTGATGTTGCGGGTAGTAACAATTCAAATTTAAAGTAGAAAGCTAACCTTGGCTAAGTCATGGGTAGCTTTGTTCGTGCTTCTTTGGCTAAGCTACAAACTGTGGATAGCTTTGGCTAAGCTACAAACTGTGGATAGCTTTGGCTAAGCTACAAACTGTGGATAGCTTTGGCTAAGCTACAAACTGTGGATAGCTTTGGCTAAGCTACAAACTGTGGGTAGCTTTGGCTAAGCTACAAACTGTGGATAGCTTTGGCTAAGCTACAAACTGTGGATAGCTTTGACTAAGCTACAAACTGTGAGTAGCTTTGGCTAAGCTACAAACTGTGGGTAGCTTTGTTCGTGCTTCTTTGGCTAAGCTACAAACTGTGGGTAGCTTTGGCTAAGCTACAAACTGTGGGTAGCTTTGGCTAAGCTACAAACTGTGGATAGCTTTGGCTAAGCTACAAACTGTGGGTAGCTTTGGCTAAGCTACAAACTGTGGATAGCTTTGGCTAAGCTACAAACTGTGGGTAGCTTTGGCTAAGCTACAAACTGTGGGTAGCTTTGGCTAAGCTACAAACTGTGGATAGCTTTGGCTAAGCTACAAACTGTGGGTAGCTTTGACTAAGCTACAAACTGTGGATAGCTTTGGCTAAGCTACAAACTGTGGGTAGCTTTGGCTAAGCTACAAACTGTGGATAGCTTTGGCTAAGCTACAAACTGTGGGTAGCTTTGTTCGTGCTTCTTTGGCTAAGCTACAAACTGTGGGTAGCTTTGGCTAAGCTACAAACTGTGGGTAGCTTTGGCTAAGCTACAAACTGTGGATAGCTTTGGCTAAGCTACAAACTGTGGGTAGCTTTGGCTAAGCTACAAACTGTGGATAGCTTTGGCTAAGCTACAAACTGTGGATAGCTTTGGCTAAGCTACAAACTGTGGACAGCTTTGGCTAAGCTACAAACTGTGGATAGCTTTGGCTAAGCTACAAACTGTAGGAAGCTTTCTCTAAGCTACAAACTGTGGGTAGCTTTGGCTAAGCTACAAACTGTGGGTAGCTTTCTCCACTTACAAAGAAGTAAGAATCTGAGTAGGAGACTTCGAGCACAAAACAGCTTCATGAGAGCTTACCAGAAAGCAGGCTTTGTTAACATACTGTGTCATCTGTGGAAACAATGCCTATCAACTGATGTCAAAACAGAAAATGGGTGAATAGCGGAAAATATGAAAATTACAACAATGAGCCAATGATAGATAACCAATAGGAGAATGACACGCAACTTGACTTAACTGTAGAAATCGGGTCACCAACTTCAACACCTAACTTCTTTTCTAACATCAAACCTACTCCTCCTCCATTCCCACCTATAAAACAGAATACACAACCTGGATATAGTACTTGGACATCTGCACCACCACAAAGATCAGTGTATGATGTCCTTTAGAATTGTAAAGTTGTAGTGTCGCAATGAATTGTAATTGTAGTGCAATTCAGTCTCAAAAAAGATAATTTAAAAAAATGAAATTATTATTTACAATGTGTGGGGTAATAAAAAAATTCAATTTTGGCCCCTGGGGCATAAAATGAAATTTCATTATTAGCCCCATGCAATTTTTTTTACCCCATTTTCACAAATTTTGGGGTAAAAAATGATCCTCAATTTTTAACTTCTGTAGAAAATGTATCAAGTGCTGCAAAAAAATGTTTATTGCACTAAAATAGCACAACAATTCCGCAACTTTTGATGTGTTTGTTTTGACAGTGACATTCTTGGTTTTTGAAATAGATGGATGTTTATGAAATCTTTCATTTCTTGCCCCGCTTGACTATAATTATTTGAATATAATTGTTATGAGTTTTTTAGCCTTTATCGTAGAGCAAACTTGTCTTTATTTTCAGTTTAAGGGACTAGATGTGAGCACAAGAACAATAAAGCTTGAACGTCTGTTTCAGAACCAAAGGCCATATCGCTGACGTCAAGAGGAAGTTAAATACAAGGGACTAGAAGAAGCAGTCAGAAAGAAAAGTGGCTCCATGAACAAAGTCACCTACCACCAGTCGGTGAAAATGCTCATGGATACAGAAAAGCTACACTACACATCCATATTATTTTCTTTTAACAGATATTTATACAATAAAAATGTTAATAAACTAGAAAATTGAGGTATAGATTTGGAGTAGTATTTACATATGATGTGTGTAAAATAAGAGTTTACATATTTTACACATTTATAAAAATGTATACAAACCATGAGTAATTTTCAAGAAATGGGAAAATTTATATTAACATTGTTAAATTAAAACTGAAAAATGTGAATAAATTGTCTAACTGTATGACAGTACAGTATAGACTTTATTTATTATCATATTTTGCAGTAAATGAACCCTAATTAACGGCCTCTGACATGGAAATGTTACTTCATTGCGTCAAAAATTAGAGATTGTAGAAAAACAGGAAAATAGAATAATTTCTTAGGAAAAAGCTTACAAAAAGCTTTCTACCTTACATTGTGTAAAATATGTGCTGTTGTATATGAATAAACATTACCTGCTTTATTTTCAAAATTCTAATAAAGCACATATCATTGAACATGTGTTTTAAATATTGGCAACAATGCAAATACAGACTGAATCTTGTATTTTCTTATGTGAAGATAGTCATGTTGTAAATTATAGATGTATTTATAAGTACTTATTGCAAGCGACTCACAAAATAAATGAGTGGAATTATATGTACCAATTAATTACTATAATATATAGAAGCATTACGACTTCTGTCCTGATGATGCATTGACATCTATCTATTCGAAAGCTTGAGCTTCAAACATTCAACTTTGAGTCAAATGACCTCTTGATCGAAACAACCAAACCACTTATTTAATAAATAAATTAAATAGTAATGAACTATTCTGAAGATAGTACTCCAATGAAATGTCCTTAACATTTGTGAAATAGTTTCTTTAATCACTTCTAAATATAAAATAAATGAAAAATTATTACATTTACATCAAAAACTTCATAATGCATAAAAAGTATGAGTTCCGAGTTACTGAAAGGTTTCATATTCCCGATCATAGAAGAAAAACACTAATTATTATATATTTCTTCTTATCCACATGTTTACAGCCAATAATACGCTGCTAGCATGGGTAGCAAATTATTCTGATATCAGTTCAGTAAATGCTTTCAATAACTTATTCAGGTGAAAATATTGGAGTACAAACGGAGTCAGGGATAATAATTATTACATAAATTGAACTACCATCAGTGAACAGAAAATTGATAGAGTAAAGCTTCTTCGTATCGAACTCCTCTATAGTGATGTACTGAGTAAGAAAAAAGCCTCTATAGTGAACAAACTTTCTTCAGTCTGCTATAAGTGGTCACTAGTTTTCTCAAACTGATGGCCATTCAGGGCAGACTAAAGAAATGTGTTCACTATAGAGGCTTTTTTCTTACTCTTGACTCTACATTCACTATAGAGGAGTTTTACTGTAAAGGTGTCATTTTTGACGGCATGCATACACTAGTTGTGCATTACTCACGAGAATATCAGCTGGTGGTTTGCTGACAGCTGGTAGTACATAGACGAGTTCAGCAGGGAAGTCACCCCTCTCACCAGTCCTGTCAGCTTTTCCCACACACCAGCCAGATGTCTGTACACTCTCACCAGTGGAGTCATCCTCCAGGAGAATGAGGTCACCTTTGGAGAATGACAGGAAGGAGGGGGAGTCACCTGCGGGGGGAGGGGAGTGAGGGGAGTATGAGTACTGAGAGTGAATAAGGTGAGTTGATTATATAATTGGTATCCATGATACTTGTAGGCATTATGGATACCATTATACCAATTAAAATGTAACTAGAGTTAAACAATTCTTATTATATATATAGTTTTTTCTTGATGTGAAGCTGACCGATAATTCGTAACTTTCCCTAGATGTTTATTATTGCCTTTCAGTTTCTTTATCGATGCTAATTTCAAAATGTTTCTTTCAATGTCAGTACTCACTGGGTGCCTTGTACTCCTGCAGAGCAATGACGTACTTTGACCTCTTCTTGAGTCCCTCTAGGAAGTACACCACCAAGTCCCTCACATCCTCACTGTTGGGGGACTGGAAGGTGAACTCTTCCCCCCTCACGGTGCTGATGGTGAAGGTCTGGGTGTACACCTTCTCTGTCTTGTTGCAACTCACTGTCGTGATTTCGGGGAAAGAAAGCTCTAGCAGGACCTGGGGGAGGAGGATATGGCTTGGGACAATGTGCTTTATAAATCACAGAGAATATTACATAAGAAATCTAACACATCTAACCTGTTCTTGGTCATCTACAACATAGACTCCAGTCCAATTAACGGCTATGATCACATCATTCTTTGGAAGGTTCGGACCAGAATATCTGCAGTATAGTAAATTGTAATTACTGAATAGTAAATGCATTGTAAATAGGATTAGTTAGGTATTTCATATCTTCGTTACCTACTTTTAGAATAAATATTCTAGCAGTTTGAATGAACATTTCACTGTTATTTTGTTCAACTTAATTATTTTATCAGTTAGTTAAATGTTGAACAAACCTGAATGCTTCGTAGAATCTAGAGAAGAGGAGAGGCCATTTAAACTTGGCGTAACTGACTACATCTTCCTTTACTTTGAGGGCAGACACTTTTTCCCTGACATAGTAACTCTTCTTGTAGGCAGCTATGGAGAGTGAAGACCACCTAGAACATCAAAGAATATACATAGTAAAGACAAAAAAAGTGACCCATCAAATTAAAATAAATAAAGTTAGTTAACAAGACTACAAAGGATAAATTAAATGGTGAATAGTTGCTGCTACAGACCTTTCCATGCTCTTCTCGCCGTTAGAAACACAATAGTCCGGTATGTAGGCAGTGAGGTTAGTTCCGAATCTCTCCAGGTTGAGGTCTGTACTGAACTCTATGTAGTACTGCTGAGCAGCCACCATAGCAAGGTCCTCATCCTTCTCACATCGGTACTCTCCGAACTTAACCCCTCGAACAACCTGATAAAAGGAATGTTATGAGCTTGTGAACAAGCTTACTTATGTCTATTTTCAATGGGTTCAACTGCATACCTGCTGATAGATGAGGTTAGTAGCAACATTATCGAGAGTGGGGTCGTGCCAAGGGGAGAATATTTCTTTCCTGAAGAAGAGTCTCCACGGCGCATTTCTCTCCTGCGCTCCCTGTTCTTTGGCGTACTGCTCACACTGACTAATGGCGTCCATCACGTGGTCTCCTCCACTTCCCAGGGAAGATACCTAACAAGAGAATACTGTTAGGAACCTTAATGTTACACTAAATACTGATTGGAGGGAATAATAACAACATCACGTGGTCTCCTCCACTTCTTAGAGAAGATACCTAGCGAGAGACAACTGTAAGTCTTGTTGTATCCGCTAGTTTGTTGCACTGTACACTTTATGATTGTTTAAGGACCTAACAAGGGTGCACCTTCATATTACACTAAATACAGATTGAAGGGAATAATAATTACCTTGTCAAAGAGGGCGATGTACAAAGAGAATCCGAACTGGTCTTTGAGGGTGATTTTGTCAGAGAGTTGATTGCAGAGTTCTCGAGCTGTGGTGGCCGAGTCTGCATAGAGGGTCTTGGTGTTGCCGTCCATGAACGTGATGGGGAGCATCAGCGGTTTCTTGGACTTGGTGGCCTATGAATGGAAACATTCTCATTAACCGCTGTCAAACATGTAAAGTATTATGATCTTTTAATATAACTAAAAGGACAAGGCAATATTCCACGCATCCTAACCTGCAGTTCCAACCAGCTGGGAGGTTGATTTCGAGTTCCATTGGCAAATGTTCTTTTGAGTCTGTCTTCACAATATGGGGCGTACCCGGGGGGCCCCTCTCGGATAGAATTGAGGAGGTACTTTACGAAATCTTCCGACGGGGCGAAGCAGCCCACACACAGCGACAGAAGAATCCATCCCCTGGCGTGAGATGACTTGGACGGATTGTTGCTAAGTTGTTTGCAAATCTGACAGTAAATTTCATTCCTGTGAACAGAAAATAAGTTCAGGCTCAATAATCCAGTTTAAAAAAGAATTCACAAATGATAAAAGAAGTTCATTAAGGAAAAAATTAATATTTCCTCCCTAAAAAATTATATAATAAGAAAAAGGGAAGAGCTAATTTTTGTAATAATTTTCTAAGTAACAGTAGAGTTTACTGACCTTAGTTCTGCTCTTAGGATGCCATGTCCTATGATGAAGTGAAGTTTCTCGAGGTTAGAAGTAGGTCTCGACTCTAGCCAAGACGAATAACTTTCGGCAGAATAGTCGTCATCTTGCAGTCTCCTTCTCACGTCATCTCCCAGTTTGTTCTTCCTCTTGAGAGTCAGAGAGACGAGTTTGCGACGAATAGAACGATTTTTCTGGTGAGTGAAGAGCATTAGAATTTACATGAATAATATTAGGTCATATGCTTCCAACAGCGGGGATAAAACACATTGAGATAAAAAAAAACTTTCTATATCCGGAATATTCCTATTCCAGATGAATTTTCAAAGGCCCTTCACGTGCTACAGACAAGCTGTGACTGTAATATTTACACATAGTATTCTACACACTGTGGGTGTGTTTTAGCTGAATAATTTTTTTGGAGAGTTTTAACTTATTTGCAACTCACGGGGTCCATGCCGATGAGTTGCGCCTCTTGGAACTCTTTACTTTTGATGAAGTTCCTACCAAGAGTAGCAGAGACTTTAGACATGACGGAGGTGGTGTCCCTGTCCATCATGTGGTACTTAGGCTCAGGCATGTCACCCATGAAGCGACTGATGGTGATCCACAGCGCCATGGCAGCCTAAAAAGAAACAACTCTTAGTCTACCAGTCATCAAGTGGAAAATTAACTAATGTTAATTACGGTCAGCTCAACATTTTAAGTCATATATAAAATTAAATAATAAAAATAATTATATAGTTTTTTCTTATATGACCGAAAATGTGGAGCTAATCGATAATTCATAATTTACCCTAGCTACATAAAATTGATTGGAAATTAAAGTGAATGAAATATTATCACTTTTATTAGAATGAAAAGAAAGAAATAATAATAAGTGACACGAATTGTGCTATCGAGAATATGAGACTTTAAATCTCTAAATAATTCTACTAACGAGTCATTCTACTAACGAGTCATTCTACTAACGAGTCATTCTACTAACGAGTCATTCTACTAACGAGTCATTCTACTAACGAGTCATTCTACTAACGAGTCATTCTACTAACGAGTCATTCTACTAACGAGTCATTCTACTTACGAGTCATTCTACTAACGAGTCATTCTACTAACGAGTCAATATTTCTCCCAATACTACCAACTGAATACATGAATGATTCTGATAGAGCTAATAGTACCAGAGAAAAGTAACAAAGTAGACATATCCTCACCAACTGATCCCCCTGAGTTTGCAGGTTCAGCAGAGGTTGTTTCAGATGTTTTCTCGAGTACTGGTGGTTGACATTTCCCTGGAAATAAGTGGCTGCGTACTTCTGGAACTTGTACTCCGACAGGTCCTCATCGTGTTCAGAGGCTTGGTGAGGCAAGGGCGTCACCATCTCCTCCGGTGAACCCCGCCCAGGAGCAGGCAGGTCCTTGAAGGCAGTTGGTGGAGCGTGGGTTTCAGAAGCAGAATCTGGGAGGAAGTCAAACATTTGCTCCACCAGAGTGGAGTCATCCACAGGTTCATCTCTCCGTCTCTCCACATCGTGTACCAACTGCCTCTTCTGTTCCATCATCTCCCGTTCCTTCTGTGCACGAGTATGTTCTTCTTGTTCCATTATTATCATTCGCTCCTGTAACAAAAATATAATTAAAAAAGATACAACTAGTAATTGAGCATAACTCCTGTATAGTTAATGTACAGTCTAAGTAACAGAATTAGCCCTTATAGTGAACAAATTTTCTTTAGTCTGCCATAAGATGGCCATTAATTTTCTAAAAACTGATGAACATTCATAACAGACTAACGAAAATTGTAATATTTGTTCTCTATGCAGGGTAGTTATTTACTCAGGAGTTCTACTTTACCATAATTTAACACAATAGTTGCCTGCATTTTCTAACATCTCACCCTGTACTGAGTCTCAGCAATTTCCTTGGCTCTTTTCTTGTTCATCTGTTTTCTTAGCGCCTGCTCCTCTAATTCCTTCAACCTAGAAGCTTCAACTCTCTTCTTGAGTTTTCGGTACTGCCTTCGAGCAATGAGGCCTCGAACTTGCGACTGAATCACTGTCGCTGCCCACATTCTCCTGGCGTACTCTCTGCGAACGAGGAACCCTCGGCATCGAGCCTGAAACGAAGAAATTTTACTATTATTGCACTTCCAAGAATTTCAGAATATTCATGGAGGTATTGGAGATAGGTAACCCACCTGCAGTGACACAATGTTACCCCTGAGACTTCTAAATCGGTGGGACACAACCCTGCTTCTCATAAGGGCCTGTAGACGCATGTAACCAACGCGCATCTGACGGTAACGTCTTTGTTGCGCGTACCGACGCCACTCCTTCTGAATTGCAATCGCGGATGTCCGCATGTTTTGGTACCTGTATAAATCAAAGCATTAGTACGAATCAAGGAAGATTAAATCTTATAACAAGGAGTTTAAGTGATGATCAGAAACTGACCTCCTGCGATGGTACCACCCCCTAACACATCGCTGTAGAATAATAATCTTGAGGGTAAGCACCCTATCTCTCTCTTGCTCTAAGAACAGGTCATGAGCATCCTTCAGGAAGACTTTAGTGTATCCTAACTGATAGTCACTCTTGCCAAGAAC
The DNA here is from genome assembly GCA_947561585.1 of Caprella mutica. Classification (NCBI taxonomy): domain Eukaryota; kingdom Metazoa; phylum Arthropoda; class Malacostraca; order Amphipoda; family Caprellidae; genus Caprella; species Caprella mutica. Next base: position 75,649 of record CANNZV010000493.1, on the reverse strand, counting down.
ATCTCTGCAGATCTTATTAGTAGCAGCCTTGCAGTCAACCTACAGGAGTTAGAACGGTGTTAGTACAGTAACACTCATGAAGCACTCGAGTAATAAAGGACCTTAATACTTCATAACTAAGGAGTTTCACTGTAAGTGCATTATGTTAGAGGAGACTAGTAAATAAATAAGTCAAAGAAATGTTACCTTATGAGCAGGTGGACATCCGTGTATGAGGAACCTGTACCTCTCCACGAACTCGTAGAAGGTGTGTCTGATTGGGTAACCAGCTCTTCGTATGCGAATAGTTTCCATCATTCCGGAGTAACGGAGTTGCCGACAGCAAAGCTCACGATCGAACAACTGAAAAAAAATTATTTTGTATAAAACTAGCTATTCTTTTAAAAATTATTCTTATTCGTAAGCCAAAGACTGACCATCGGTTTCTTGAATTCGTTTGGTTTGATGCATCTAATGAAGAAAGGTTGGCAGTTGGCAAGAGTTTTCATAAGAGAATCCAAACTCTTCTTAAATTGAACAGAAAGAGTGGGTGCTCTTTTTCTCGTCTCTGAACCCATACCTTGTGGAAAATAAAGGAAATAGAATCATAAAAAACTATTGAAATGAGATGGTACAATAAAAGCCTGAGTTATGAAGCACTAAAGTTATGGGGGACTGAATTATGAAATGCATGCACTTGAATTATGAAGTAGTTTTCTATGATTTTAATCACAGAAAACTATCTACTGCACCTGATATATGAATGAACCAATACTTCATAACACAGGAGTTTCAGTCTATATTTTTATTGATAATTCTTCACACTCACTTATATCATTGACGAAAAGGTGTTGCAAGAATTTGTTGCTGGTGTTGTGAATGAGTTGCAGCAGATCAGCACTGAACGTGTCTCTATTCTTGTCTAAAAAGCCCCTAGTGTCGTAGAAAACCACGCCAGCGAAGTGATTTATGCCGAAAGAGTGGTTGAGGTCACTTTTTGGCTTTAGGTACTGCTTGTTCCATCCCTGCTGCTTGTGGAGTTTCAACAACATCGTTTGATCTGTTCCCTGTAGAGAGAAAAATTGTGAACAATGTCTGCGATTTTTTTAGCTGGAATATTGAAAGTACAGTAGAACTCCTCTATAGTGAATGAGTTAGCATTTAGCCTGAACAATGAACAAATTTTCTTTAGTTTGCCTATAAATGGGCATTAGTTTGTTCACTACAGAGTAGTAAACTTTGTGTTCTGCTGTAATATCCTTTTCTTTACAAGTCAGTTCCTTACATCCCTTTACCTTAGGAAACTTAGATTCCTCATCTATCAGAGCCATGATGTTGAGTTGCTTAATGGCAATCATGTCCAGAGTGTCCTGGTTATCTACAAACTCGATGTGTTGCCAATTAATTGTCTCTGAGTTGTACTCCTCTTGCTCTAGTTTGAAGATGTGCTGCACGAAGAACTGTTGTAAATTCTCATTGGCGTAGTTGATGCAGAACTGCTCGAAACTGAAAACAGGAACAGTAAACACTCGCTAAAATAGAACTAGGTATAGGGTAAATTACGAATTATCGGTCAGTTTCACATCTTCAGTCATATAAGAAAAAACTATAATACAATTGATATTTAATTTTTATTTTAATTGGTATGAAGATATGAAACTGACCGATAATTTGTAATTTACCTTACATATTTTGTGCCATTTTTATGAAATGAGCTCACGCCGCGCTACATAAAGTCTCTTTCACACGGCGTTTCTCTCATGCCATAGCAAAGAAAATGGGGTGTGAAAAAATGCTACGATTGAATAAACGTAGGTGTTTAGTATGTAGCTACACTTAGAATGAGCGTTTTTTTCATGCTGCCTGCAGTTTTATTGAGGAAACGCCTTGTGTGAAATAGACATACCTGTTAACTTTGAAATTTTCGAATCCGAATATGTCCAGCACTCCTATGCTGGTCCTAGCTCTCGACTGAGGTTTGTAGATGGCAGCATTCACTTTAGAGACAATCCACACGAACAGGCGACCGTAAATACCTTTAACAAATGCGTCTCTCACGTCCATAGCCTGGTAGTGACCTAGAGTTGAGACCTGGGGAAAATAGAATATAATTTATAGACAACGTATTAACATTAACACAAATACAACTTACAAATCAATAAAATGAAACTATACCAAATCAATTATGCAGATCTACAAAAGTATTTACATTTAATTTTCGGGACAAATTATTTACTTCATAATACTATGTACGTAGGTACAGATTATCAAATATTTAATAATATATTCAAAAACAAAAAAATGGAGCCGGGAAGTCTTTGATATTGACAGTTTGCGGTGTAACTTACAACTGTCTCGCCCTGAGCAAAGAGAGTCTTCAGAGTGAGAGCTTCTTTGAGACTTCTAGGGTCTAACCCCAGGTACTTTGCCACCCTCAGTAGTGGAGTCATGTCTGGTACCTCGGTAGCGTCTAGATTATCTGAGGGAAACAAAATAAATTAGGAAGGTGACGGTAAATATTATAGCTATAGGGTGACACAAATTAACATCCAAAAACTAAATTATTATAATTACCTAAACTAAATTAACTAATTCATTATAATTAACGAAACTAAATTAGCATCCAGATTATCTGAAGGAAAGAAACTAAATTAAGATGTGACGGTAAATCTTATATTGGGGAGCGTTGCACAACTCACACACTCACTGCATGCGGAAAGTGAATGTAAGTAAAGCTTACGAACTAACTAAGGAAGATAAAAGATTCCTGTACAACTCACCTACAACTTTTGCCCTAAATTTGATGTTTCCCATATGTAGAATAGCGGCTAGCAGTTTCGTAATTTCCCAGACTTCAGAGTCGCTAAACATTAGAACTTTCATCGCTGAGCGGATGTCTGCAAACTCTCGGGCATCGTCCCTGCCTTCACATGTCACACTGCCGCCCTGAGGGTAAAATGGGGATTAAAAATAGAAAATATAATTCTCTAGAATTATGTATGGAAAAAAAAGTCAGAAAATAGAATTTCGTTAAAAATACATTTGAATGATAGCTACATAAAAAAAATAAAAAAATCACATACAAACAATTCGAAATGTAAATTTCGTTCTCATTTATTTTCTACCAGAGCTCACCCCTGTCAGGTAGGCGTAAAGGCTGACATCTGACAGTTCCAGTTTCTGTTTCTCCTCTCTGGTGAGACCTGCCAACATGCAGTAGAAAATGTGATAGTTCCTCTCGTCAGTACCCTGTAAGTAGGAAGTAGTTACTAAGTAGTAATAGGTAAGTAGTTACTTCTTACAACTGGTTAACTGACAAAAATGACAGTAATTACACATACATTGAAGCAGACTCTATTCATAGTGCAGTCAAAGAAAAGTGTATCCGTAAGTTTACTGATTTCATATTTCCAAAAAAAACTTTATCACTTTAATTCTTGTAGATATTTCAAAATTGGTGTGGGTAAACTATGACAAATTTGTAAATTTTGAAAATAATAGGAAATTAGAAAACTGTGGTTTGTGGCAATAACAAAATTCAGATACTTCTCTTTGATAGAACATCATGACAAACATGTTATTTTTCTTCGGATTATAATTCTAGGTAAGGTAGCTACTATAAAGTTCTTAAGTAACTCGTTATTATTTCGAAAACTCATTACTACTAGACCTCATTACTACTAGACCTCATTACTACTAGATCTCATTACTACTAAATCTCATTACTACTAGACCTCATTACTACTAGACCTCATTACTACTAGATCTCATTACTACTAAATCTCATTACTACTAGACCTCATTACTACTAGATCTCATTACTACTAGACCTCATTACTACTAGACCTCATTACTACTAGATCTCATTACTACTAGACCTCATTACTAATAGATCTCATTACTACTAGACCTCATTACTACTAGACCTCATTACTACTAGACCTCATTACTACTAGATCTCATTACTACTAGATCTCATTAATACTAGATCTCATTAATACTAGATCTCATTACAACTAGATCTCATTACTACTAGATCTCATTACTACTAGATCTCATTACTAATAGATCTCATTACTACTAGACCTCATTACTACTAGACCTCATTACTACTAGACCTCATTACTACTAGATCTCATTACTACTAGATCTCATTAATACTAGATCTCATTAATACTAGATCTCATTACTACTAGATCTCATTACTACTAGACCTCATTACTACTAGACCTCATTACTAATAGATCTCATTACTACTAGACCTCATTACTACTAGACCTCATTACTACTAGACCTCATTACTAATAGATCTCATTACTACTAGACCTCATTACTACTAGACCTCATTACTACTAGATCTCATTACTACTAGATCTCATTACTACTAGATCTCATTACTACTAGATCTCATTACTACTAGATCTCATTAATACTAGATCTCATTAATACTAGATCTCATTACAACTAGATCTCATTACTACTAGATCTCATTACTACTAGATCTCATTACTACTAGACCTCATTACTACTAGATCTCATTACTACTAGATCTCATTACTACTAGACCTCATTACTACTAGATCTCATTAATACTAGACCTCATTACTACTAGACCTCATTACTACTAGACCTCATTACTACTAGACCTCATTACTACTAGATCTCATTACTACTAGACCTCATTACTACTAGACCTCATTACTACTAGATCTCATTACTACTAGATCTCATTACTACTAGATCTCATTACTACTAGACCTCATTACTACTAGACCTCATTACTACTAGATCTCATTACTACTAGATCTCATTACTACTAGATCTCATTAATACTAGATCTCATTAATACTAGATCTCATTACAACTAGATCTCATTACTACTAGATCTCATTACTACTAGATCTCATTACTACTAGACCTCATTACTACTAGATCTCATTACTACTAGATCTCATTACTACTAGACCTCATTACTACTAGATCTCATTAATACTAGACCTCATTACTACTAGACCTCATTACTACTAGACCTCATTACTACTAGACCTCATTACTACTAGATCTCATTACTACTAGACCTCATTACTACTAGACCTCATTACTACTAGATCTCATTACTACTAGATCTCATTACTACTAGATCTCATTACTACTAGACCTCATTACTACTAGACCTCATTACTACTAGATCTCATTACTACTAGATCTCATTACTACTAGATCTCATTACTACTAGACCTCATTACTACTAGACCTCATTACTACTAGATCTCATTACTACTAGATCTCATTACTACTAGACCTCATTACTACTAGACCTCATTAGTTGTCATACCTGGGACACCAGTCTGCTTTTTTCCAGTAGGTACTGTTCAATGCGTGCCCCTTCTATCACCCCCTCCTTGTTAAAGTGAATGTCGATGTACTTCCCGAATCGAGAGGAGTTGTCGTTACGGACTGTCTTGGCGTTACCGAAAGCTGTGGGCATTTAGAGAGAAATAAATCAATTGAGAATTATACTAGATGCTGAAAATATTATCTTTAGACTTTAATTAACCCTTTAGGTTCAGATACCAAATTCAATTTATTGCTTTTAAAGTAAAAAACCTATGTATAGACAGAAATAAATTCATCAGTATGAGAGATTTCGTGGGATGGAAAGGGTCGAAAGCCACACTTTGGTGAATCTAATAAATTAATTCCTGCATCAACTCTCAATAAAGATCTATATTTAAGTTTAAAATCTACTTATTAATACAGTAGAACTCTACAATAGTTTTCTAAAAATTATTGGCTATTTTATGGCAGACTAAAGAAATTTGCTCACTACAGAAACTACTTTCTTTCTCAGGACTCTGCACTACAAGATTTCATTATAGGCGAGTTTTACTCCAATCATAGGTACTAAATAACTTCTAAAATAAAAGTTCATATTAATGTTTTTATATTAGTTTCACCTTCAAGAATAGGATTCGCCTCCAAAATTTGCTGTTCTATCCACGAGTGTTTTCCACTAATGGCAGCTAAGTACTGAAGGATGAGTTTGGTGCTCTCAGTTTTACCGGCCCCTGATTCTCCACTGGGGGTGAAAGGGGGGTTAGATGGGCATGGATTGAGTGGGTTATGAGGTACAGTGGAACTCCTGAGTTATGAAGCATTGGTTCCTTCAAAAGCAATTTCATATCTCAGGTGCATTAGATAGTTTTCTATGATTAAAGTCATAGAAAACTATTGTTACTGAGGGATAACTATGACACAATTCTTCACCTATATCATTTTCTATAATTTAAACATAGAAAACTACTTCATAACTTAGGTTATATTTCTTTAACTCAGGTGTTTACTGCAGTGACAACCAAAGAAACTGGAGAGAGGAGAACAAGTGAGAAGACATGAAAACAATATGCTAAAGTAGGCTGGAAATTGGGGCAAATGAATGATAAAAACGTCAAGTTTAGTTAATTTAGCACCAGAGAAATTGTACTTACAGTAAAGTTAGTAACTTTTATACCTACTAAATCAAAAAAAAAGTCTATCCCTAATGAATAGTTCTCAGTTTATTAATTTCTTATTTCTAAAAAGAAAAATGCCTAAAAATACTTTATAAAAAGTGTGAGTACACAATGACAAGGTTGTAAGATTTAAAAATAATATTAAATTAGAAAACTGTGATTAGTGAAATTAGCAACATGCGGAGACTAAAAGACAAGATATCTCACTTCACGGCTGAGAGTGATACATATACTATTTAGGTGATAAGTACCTAATAACGATACACTGGTCCTGTTTGAACCTCTTCATGTTGTTATAGCAACTGTCCCCTATGGCGAAAATGTGAGGGGGGAGTTCACCTATTTTCTTCCCCCGGTAGAGCTTTATCTGCTCCACCGTGTAGATCGGTAAGATCTGGTAGGGGTTCACAGCCACCAGGATAGAGCCAGTGTAAGTCTGTGAATGTTAGAAAAATGTTCATTATTAGAATATAAATACATTAATTATTTAAAGGTCCCCACTTTATATTTTTTATTTCTCTATTCATTAGAACTAATGTTACTGGTTATAAAACTGCAGAAAAGTTACAATATAAAGTTCGCATTTTAACTAGTTCTTCTAATGAATATTAGAAATGTCGGACAGTGAAGGTTGAGTGCCAATATTTCTTACATAATTAATTACGATGCGAATACATTTCTTTTCTGCTAACGGAGATAATTTAACCTTAGCTCTACAAATTTAAAGCAATTATAGAGAAATTCTAATTTAGAGTGGAGGGGACCTTTAAGGTCTAAGAATTGATATCTAATAATTGAAAATTCATATTATTTTAATATCAAAATATTTAAAAAGAAATGAATCGTTTAGAAATAACTACGAAAATGTATATTAATTTTCAAATTATCGTTAATTATTTAAAATAATTTTACGAACAAAAACTCTATAAGAATTTTACTTTCACAATATATGCATTCACTAATTTACCCCGATATCGAACTTTGGTACCCTTATTTAAGAGGCAAAGTGAGCACAAATGTCAATATGACTTACTGACCCTGATCTTTAGTTTGTGATTACTATTTTATAGTCTGCCTCACTCTACTAACTATGTAAAGGCAGTGAAAAGAGTAGTTATAAAAGCTATTGCCTCTAATCATTACTATAGTGTACATGATGCTTTCTTCTTTTAATGTATAGTGATATTGGTAATTATTAGTACGTGCTGTAGAGCCACACCACTCAAACCTGATTTAAATACCTATCAACTCACTAGTCAAGATACGAACTTTCTATTCTATCAACTATTTTAAACCATCAATGGCAATAAACTCATAAATTATAAAGTCTACTATTTACGTTTGAGGGTGAACTTGTACAAAAAGTATATGAATTCATATTAATATGCATATATGTTCTGCGCCATTTGCCGATTTGCAAAATCTCGAGAATGCGCAGCACGTTTTCAACCCTCTAATTCCGAGAGTGCGTTAATACCTTCATTTTATTTATTATTAAATGGAATACTAGTTTGTGTATGAGGGAGAGAGTCCCCCCCCCACCTCCACAACCCCCCAGTCAAGTCATTAAACAGTTATGAAGTGTGCAGTACAACAAACTAGCCGATACAACAAACTGCATAACGGACATTTATGTTGAGTTTTTTAAAGTAGTCTTCATAAATTTATATACAAATGAGGAATATTTTGAAACTCTACATAAGTGGTCGTTGTGTAGTGTGTTGTATCCGCTAGTTTGTTGTACTAAAACTAAACACTTCATAATTGTTTAATGACCTGGCAGGGGGAAGGGGGGAGGGGCATACACAAATTAATATAAGCTTTCATAATAAATAAAATAAGGGTATTGAGGCACGCTCAGAATTAGGAGGTTAAAGAGGTTTGAAACGCGCAGCCCACTCTCGAGATTCTGCAAATAGGCGAAATGCGCGGAAAATATATACGATCATTTTGAATTATTAAGAAATACTAAGTTTTTCGTTATATTTTAATGACAAAATATTGACTTAATTTTTGAAGACTGTCCTCTGTACTCACGTAAATGAGGTTCTCGTTGTAGCGGATGAGTAAGTTCCTCAAAATGCCTGCTTCATGTAAGTCCCCCAGACTGATCATATCCTCCACCCCCTGGACAGAGGTGGGGTGCATGGCCTTGATACGCCTCTCGGGGGTGAGCCATAACTCCTGGGGGAGGGGACACGGTAAAGTAGAGGTTTGTGTTGCTTTGAAAGACTGAGTTAGTAAGGCTTTAAACTTCAAAGTCTGCTTTGGAACCAAAGACCATATCTCTGACGTCATAAGGAAACTAGGTACAAGGGACTGGAAAAAATATACCTAGCGCTATCCTATAAAACAACACGCAGCGTTAAAAAGGATAAACAAGATAACAAACAATTCATATTCCAAATTACAACAGTTCGGGGCTCACGGCATGCCACCCTCTTCAGGATAGAGCCCCTTGTGGATGACTATCTTTTATATATATTACACATACACCAAATAGAATACTCTGCCATTACTTACATTATCGTCATCATCTTTGACTTGAATTCGTCGCCCCTCCGCACTGGAGACGCGAGCCCCGATAGCGACATCGAACTCACGACGAGAAGTGGGCTCTATCCAAATGTAGTCACCCTGGGGGTGTAAGGAGGGGGTGAGTGGGGGTGTAAGGAGGGGGTGAGTGGGGGTGTAAGGAGGGGGTGAGTGGGGGGTTTAATTAAGGATGACGTAGAACTCCTCTCCACTGAACAATTTCCTTCAGTCTGCCATGAATGGTCATTAGTTTTAGAAAACTGATATCTCTTTTATGGTAGACTATAAAAAATTTGTTCATTATACAGGATAGTTCCTTACTCAGGAATCTACATTAACTTGAAGGTAGTTCTACTGCATTAATAACCATATGTAACCCAATGATAGTCCTGGTACTTATATTTTAATCTATAAATATTAAAGTGAATCAAATTCATCGATATGATAATAAGAACAAAACTAGGCTAATTAATTTGATGTTTTAGTTGATTTTCAAAGAGATCAAAATTGTTTGCCATTTGAATAAAAGTGAAGGAAATTATTCATATAAAATAAATGAACAAATGAATAATATACAAAATACTAAACAGAAGTCGTAAATATGAATTAAATTATCAATTTTAAGTAAACCTGAAGTAAAAAAATGAAACGTCCAAATATATTATTAAACAGTTCTCAATTTATTTACGTAATAAGGGTTATAATCACAACTAAAAAGAATAACTAATATATATATTAAGAGTTATATAAATTTGGCATATTTCCCTTTAAGAATGATAATATTGTTGAATATGTACATAAATAAAATATTTACCATATAGAAAAATTGTCATAAGTGTTTAAATCATACAGCAAACTCACACTACCTATCTCTCCCTAGTTACCATAGCAACAGTCACTCCACACTACCTATCTCTCCCTAGTTAGCATAGCAACAGTCACTCCACACTACCTATATCTCCCTAGTTATCATAGCAACAGTCACTCCACACTACCTATCTCTCCCTAGTTAGCATAGCAACAGTCACTCCACACTACCTATATCTCCCTAGTTACCATAGCAACAGTCACTCCACACTACCTATATCTCCCTAGTTACCATAGCAACAGTCACTCCACACTACCTATCTCTCCCTAGTTAGCATAGCAACAGTCACTCCACACTACCTATATCTCCCTAGTTACCATAGCAACAGTCACTCCACACTACCTATCTCTACCTAGGTATTATAGCAACAGTCACTCCACACTACCTAACTCTCCCTAGTTACCATAGCAACAGTCACTCCACACTACCTATCTCTACCTAGGTATTATAGCAACAGTCACTCCACACTACCTATCTCTACCTAGGTACCATAGCAACAGTCACTCCACACTACCTATCTCTCCCTAGTTTCCATAGCAACAGTCACTCCACACTACCTATCTCTCCCTAGTTACCATAGCAACAGTCACTCCACACTACCTATCTCTACCTAGGTATTATAGCAACAGTCACTCCACACTACCTATCTCTCCCTAGTTACCATAGCAACGGTCACTCCACACTACCTATCTCTACCTAGTTACCATAGCAACAGTCACTCCACACTACCTATCTCTACCTAGGTACCATAGCAACAGTCACTCCACACTACCTATCTCTCCCTAGTTTCCATAGCAACAGTCACTCCACACTACCTATCTCTCCTTAGTTACAATAGCAACAGTCACTCCACACTACCTATCTCTCCCTAGTTACCATAGCAACAGTCACTCCACACTACATATCTCTACCTAGTTACCATAGCAACAGTCACTCCACACTACCTATCTCTCCCTAGTTACCATAGCAACAGTCACTCCACACTACCTATCTCTCCCTAGTTACCATAGCAACAGTCACTCCACACTACCTATCTCTACCTAGTTACCATAGCAACAGTCACTCCACACTACCTATCTCTCTCTAGGTACCATAGCAACAGTCACTCCACACTACCTATCTCTCCCTAGTTACCATAGCAACAGTCACTCCACACTACCTATCTCTACCTAGGTACCATAGCAACAGTCACTCCACACTACCTATCTCTACCTAGTTACAATAGCAACAGTCACTCCACACTACCTATCTCTACCTAGGTACTATAGCAACAGTCACTCCACACTACCTATCTCTCAGTTACCATAGCAACAGTCACTCCACACTACCTATCTCTACCTAGGTACCATCAGTCACTCCACACTACCTATCTCTCAGTTACCATAGCAACGGTCACTCTACACTACCTATCTCTCAGTTACCATAGCAACAGTCACTTCACACTACCTATCTCTCAGTTACCATGACAACCATTCACAACTAAGTTTAACATTTATGTACCGTTGACGCTGTAACAAAGTCCATGGAAGCATCAATGATTTTGTTCGTGAGGCAAATCTTTCGTCGGACGCCCCTAATGGGATCGTTAACCACGACTCCGCGTCCCGCCGATGTGAAATGCCGAAAAGCAGTGCATGACGCACTTGTCATTGCTGAGAGTGCACTGCAGTGACCATTGGATCACTGCTGGCTATGAAGCTAAATGCCTATAGTTATTGCTTAGCACGTATGGAGGCACGTGACTACCAATAGTAAATACAAATAGCCACCGTAGAGAAAATAAAAGATAGCTTAATTGCTAGTGAAATTGCGTGAACAAACTATGAAGTAAGACATTCTTATGAGCCTATAAGGCATGGGTAGATACAAACTATTGGTACGTAAGGAAGGTAAATGTAAGTAAGGAATTTAAATGTCAATGTGGCAAATCAGGGGAATGTCAGGATGGAAAATGTTAAATTTAGAAGGGAAATTGTCAATCTTTATATCATTTTACTGCAAACAGCTACTGTAAAATTAAGTAAAATAATAAGTAATATCACTGAAAATATAACTTTAAGTCATATTACATTTTAAATAAAGCTTTGTAATTTAAATAGAATTATTTCGGGCGTTAATGCAAACTGACAGGTTTTTTGTAGAGGAAATACAAAGTGATGCCGGTATTTCTCTGTAAAAAATACTATAGTAAATGACTATGCATTAGTACACTAAAAATAGGAGAAGTGATTTAAACATTACAAACACTGAATAAAAATATTAATTGTTATTAGTACACAAACAATTGACAACATTTCAAGTAATTAAGAATAGAGTGTATCTTTAATGTCACACTGACTGTTGTACATCACACTGACTGCTGTACATCACACTGACTACTGTACATCACACTGACTACTGTACATCACACTGACTGTTGTACAACATCACTGACTGCTGTACATCACACTGACTGCTGTACATCACACTGACTGCTGTACATCACACTGACTACTGTACATCACACTGACTACTGTACATCACACTGACTGCTGTACATCACACTGACTACTGTACATCACACTGACTACTGTACATCACACTGACTACTGTACATCACACTGACTGCAGTACATCACACTGACTACTGGACATCACACTGACTACTGTACATCACACTGACTGCAGTACATCACACTGACTGATGTACATCACACTGACTGCTGTACATCACACTGACTACTGTACACACACTGACTACTGTACATCACACTGACTGCTGTACATCACACTGACTACTGTACATCACACTGACTGCTGTACATCACACTGACTACTGTACATCACACTGACTGCTGTACATCACACTGACTGCTGTACATCACACTGACTGCTGTACATCACACTGACTGCAGTACATCACACTGACTGCTGTACATCACACTGACTGCTGTACATCACACTGACTGCTGTACATCACACTGACTGATGTACATCACACTGACTGCTCTACATCACACTGACTGCTGTACATCACACTGACTGTTGTACAACATCACTGACTGCTGTACATCACACTGACTGCTGTACATCACACTGACTGCTGTACATCACACTGACTGCTGTACATCACACTGACTGCTGTACATCACACTGACTACTGTACACACACTGACTGATGTACATCACACTGACTGCTCTACATCACACTGACTGCTGTACATCACACTGACTACTGTACATCACACTGACTGCTGTATATCACACTGACTGCAGTACATCACACTGACTACTGTACATCACACTGACTACTGTACATCACACTGACAACATGGTAAGGTTAGAGCAGGAGAGGAAGTGAGTAACTTCCTCCTGTGAACATCAACCAGAAACTGACGGGAGGACACCAGCCAGAAACTGACGGGAGGACACCAGCCAGAAACTGACGGGAACACCTGACAAAAACTGACGGGAAGAGACCTGCCAGAAACTGACGGGAACACCTGCCAGAAACTGACGGGAGGACACCTGCCAGACACTGACGGGAGGAGACCTGCAAGAAAATTACGGGAGGACACCTGCCAAAATGTTACGGGAAGAGACCAGTCAGAAACTAACGGAATAGCATCTGAAGGAATAACTCACACCAACTACAGTTGTGTATAACATTTCTATCTAATTATTCTAATACACGAGATAAAAAGGTTACAACCCATGTTATGCACTTCCCATAATTAACTTTTTCGTTTTTACACTTTAGCTAATGTAAATAGTTAGGCATTTATACAGACTATGTTAAATGGTACTTAATTGTTTCTAATGTTACGCGTAAACATAACATTATAGAACTAATGTCTATGATCATTATTCTGCAAATCGCATACAATTCGGTTCAGTATATATTCAATTATTTGCTTTTGAAGTTTTTAATACTTTTAATACAACAATTGAGCGAAACACTAACATGATGCCGAAGAAAGAGATTGTACACTCTTTGATTATAAGAACCTTTAAAAGCACATCAAACTAATTGTACAATGTCGATTACAAGGGGTTTGAAGCAAAATGAATAACATTAGCCTCATTGCTTGAAAAAATTAGAAATAATTTGCTTGGATAGGACCTAAAAACAAAAGACTTCTTTCTGAGTCGCATAATATGAAGCTATGTGGTATTTTCCCCCTAGATTATCATTTCAAATTAGCACACGCACTCATTAAATAAAATGAACTTTTCCTCAATAAATCACATAACTAACACAGTAATCAGTTAAAGAACTGAAAAAGAAAAAAAAGGAAAGTGTTAAAAAAGAATACAATAATGATGATATTAAAGTGACTACGACAGCTAGTAGCGAGTACACACCCAACTTCCGGTCACCTGGCACACACCGACTAGACCTACACACTACCAAAAATAAACCTACGTACCTAAAGATCTACCAAAACTAAAAAGTGATGTAAAATAAACATGTGAAAGAGAAAACAAATTGAAGAGAAGCTTTTCATTTTTGTGTGTTCTTTCTTTAATGGTTTTCTTCCTTCCTGCCGCTTGAAATTCACAGCCACCCATAACAGTACATCTGACGTATGAGACTAAAGGAGATAACGCAAAAAACAGATAATGCGGAAACAGGAAGAGAGAAACGAGAGAGAAGAGAGAAAGAGGAGAGAGAGAAAGAGGAGAGAGGGTGAGGGAGAAAGGAGAAGGAGGGGGAGAAAGGAGAAGGAGGGGGAGAAAGGAGAAGGAGGGGGAGAAAGGAGAAGGAGGGGGAGAAAGGAGAAGGAGGGGGAGAAAGGAGAATTAGAGAAAGGAATATATTATTATATTTATATTGATTTACAATTCCTCATCATGTTCATTTGTCAATAATAAATAAGATGATAGTAGCTACCTTTGAAAATAAATGAATAACTATTTCAGTGAAAACTTATACATATAATTTCCATCTAATATTATACCACATTAATTATATATTTCTTATCAACTAGCGAATAGAAATATAAACCAAACACAGTTCAACATTTTTTCTAATTTCTCGCAATTTTAATAATAGAATAAGAAATGATTAGAGTAAAGAAGATTTTTGTAAAGAAATATAAGTAGTTACTAAAACTGTTTTAAAGACTTATCAGTAAAGCAGTAACCTGTTACGGTTGCAGGTTCTTTCGCCGAAAACATGACAATTATTTACCTTAATAAGGTATACTTATTTCATAGTACAAAAACAGTAAAGTACTACCAAACTTGGCCGGGAGAGGGGCAACCTCCCCCCCCCCCCCCCCTACCCGGACCGCTGACCTACCCTTTATAAAGTATAGAGTTAGCGAAAGTGTTTGGGCGATAGAACCAGTGACAGCTGTTATCAGTACCAGAGGCCACTGGTCCGTGGTTGATAAACATCAAAAGTTGTGAACTGAAACAACCACAAATCGGATCATTGCTTTTTCTTGTAGAAATATTGACCAATGTGTGTGTTAAATGGGTGAAATAAAATTAGGCTTTAGCTAATATTGTGTTTAATGTTATCATCATGGTTAATTATGTCATTTGACACTTTGTTAATCTAAAATTACAAATAGTGTTTATTAGAACAATAAAATTTAGTTTGAGAATACGCCATCTAGTGGTAAATACGCCATCTAGTGGTAAATACGCCACCTAGTGGTAAATACGCCATCTAGTGGTAAATACGCCACCTAGTGGTAAATACGCCACCTAGTGGTAAATACGCCATCTAGTGGTAAATACGCCATCTAGTGGTAAATACGCCATCTAGTGGTAAATACGCCATCTAGTGGTAAATACGCCATCTAATGGTAAATACGCCATCTAGTGGTAAATACGCCACCTAGTGGTAAATACGCCACCTAGTGGTAAATACGCCATCTAGTGGTAAATACGCCATCTAATGGTAAATACGCCATCTAGTGGTAAATACGCCATCTAGTGGTAAATACGCCATCTAGTGGTAAATACGCCATCTAGTGGTAAATACGCCACCTAGTGGTAAATATGCCATCTAGTGGTAAATACGCCATCTAGTGGTAAATACGCCATCTAGTGGTAAATACGCCATCTAATGGTAAATACGCCATCTAGTGGTAAATACGCCATCTAGTGGTAAATACGCCATCTAGTGGTAAATACACCACCTAGTGGTAAATATGCCATCTAGTGGTAAATACGCCATCTAGTGGTAAATACGCCATCTAGTGGTAAATACGCCATCTAGTGGTAAATACGCCACCTAGTGGTAAATATGCCATCTAGTGGTAAATATGCCATCTAGTGGTAAATACGCCATCTAGTGGTAAATACGCCATCTAGTGGTAAATACGCCATCTAGTGGTAAATACGCCATCTAGTGGTAAATACGCCATCTAGTGGTAAATACGCCATCTAGTGGTAAATACGCCACCTAGTGGTAAATATGCCATCTAGTGGTAAATATGCCATCTAGTGGTAAATACGCCATCTAGTGGTAAATACGCCATCTAGTGGTAAATACGCCTTCTAGTGGTAAATACGCCATCTAGTGGTAAATACGCCATCTAGTGGTAAATACGCCATCTAGTGGTAAATACGCCATCTAGTGGTAAATACGCCATCTAGTGGTAAATACGCCATCTATTTTTGTACCATTTATTTTTGTATTCCCATAAACGTTGTACAAAGAACGTTTGTGCATCTGCGTGTAATATGCATTATTATATTTTTAGAAATAAGTTATTAATTAGTAAATGTAGAATGAGTATATAATATATATTGTTCAAAATTCGATTTATTATAACTTATTTACGAATCATTTACTTTAAGTTAATGTAAATTCAAGGTCATCTATAGTTTGTCCGCTAAAACTTATATACGCTAATAAAAAATATCAGAAAATACAGTGACATCTGCCAAAATATTCCATCACATTAATTATCTAGTGTTTATCTATCATATAATGTTAAAATATTAGGACCAAGTAAAGATAACGGACCAGAAATGAAGCTAGTAATGATCACGGGCCAGAAATGAAGCTAGTAAAGATAACAGACCAGAAATCAATCTAGTAAAGATAACGGACCAGAAATGAAGCTAGTAAAGATAACAGACCAGAAATCAATCTAGTAAAGATAACGGACCAGAAATGAAGCTAGTAAAGTTAACGAACCAGAAAACTTTATTTAAGTTTTAGTAAATATTTGCTTTAGTATTATACAAGTACACAAACTTATTGAACGATAATATTAATGATTATATCATTATACATTAATTTTGCATATTTTATTAATTGAAAGAATTGATGAAAAAACGTCATCTATTTTGAAGTTATGAAGAACGAGTGGTATAAAAATGGAAAAAAATTATGCTTCAATCCTTTAATTTGGCATTTATGATTCCAAAATTACATTCTTATTCCAATTATTGGTCAAATATTAATAATTTAACCAAGTAAAGATAACGGACCAGAAAAGAAGCTAGTAAAGATAACGGACCAGAAAAGAAGCTAGTAAAGATAACGGACCAGAAAAGAAGCTAGTAAAGATAACGGACCAGAAATGAAGCAAGTAAAGATAACGGACCAGAAAAGAAGCTAGTAAAGATAACGGACCAGAAAAGAAGCTAGTAAAGATAACGGACCAGAAAATAAGCTAGTAAAGTTAACAAACCAGAATTTAACCTAGTAAAGATAACGGACCAGAAAAGAAGCTAGTAAAGATAACGGACCAGAAAAGAAGCTAGTAAAGTTAACAAACCAGAATTTAACCAAGTAAAGATAACAGACCAGAATTTAACCTAGTAAAGATAACAAACCAGAAAAGAAGCTAGTAAAGATAACGGACCAGAAAAGAAGCTAGTAAAGATAACGGACCAGAAAAGAAGCTAGTAAAGTTAACAAACCAGAATTTAACCTAGTAAAGATAACGGACCAGAAAAGAAGCTAGTAAAGATAACAGACCAGAAAAGAAGCTAGTAAAGATAACGGACCAGAATTTAACCTAGTAAAGATAACGGGCCAGAATTTAACCTAGTAAAGATAACGGACAAGAATTTAACCTAGTAAAGATAACGGACCAGAAAAGAAGCTAGTAAGGATAACGGGCCAGAATTTAACCTAGTAAAGATAACGGACCAGAATTTAACCTAGTGAAGATAACGGACCAGAAATGAAGCTAGTAAAGATAACGGACCAGAATTTAACCTAGTAAAGATAACGGACCTGAATTTAACCTAGTGAAGATAACGGACCAGAAAAGAAGCTAGTAAAGATAACGGACCAGAAAAGAAGCTAGTAAAGATAACGGACCAGAAAAGAAGCTAGTAAAGATAACGGACCAGAAAAGAAGCTAGTAAAGTTAACAAACCAGAATTTAACCTAGTAAAGATAACGGACCAAAAAAGAAGCTAGTAAAGATAACAGACCAGAAAAGAAGCTAGTAAAGATAACGGACCAGAATTTAACCTAGTAAAGATAACGGGCCAGAATTTAACCTAGTAAAGATAACGGACCAGAATTTAACCTAGTAAAGATAACGGACCAGAAAAGAAGCTAGTAAGGATAACGGGCCAGAATTTAACCTAGTAAAGATAACGGACCAGAATTTAACCTAGTGAAGATAACGGACCAGAAATGAAGCTAGTAAAGATAACGGACCAGAATTTAACCTAGTAAAGATAACGGACCTGAATTCAACCTAGTGAAGATAACGGACCAGAAAAGAAGCTAGTAAAGATAACGGGCCAGAATTTAACCTAGTAAAGATAACGCACCTGAATTTAACCTAGTGAAGTTAACAGACCAGAATTTAACCTAGTAAAGATAACAGACCAGAATTTAACCTAGTGAAGTTAACAGACCAGAATTTAACCTAGTTAAGATAACGGACCAGAATTTAACCTAGTTAAGATAACGGACCAGAATTTAACCTAGTAAAGATAACGGACCAGAAATGAAGCTAGTAGAGATAACGGACCAGAAATGAAGCTGGTAAAGATAACGGACCAGAATTTAACCTAGTAAAGATAACGGACCAGAATTTAACCAAGTAAAGATAACGGACCAGAATTTAACCAAGTAAAGATAACGGACCAGAATTTAACCTAGTAAAGATAACGGACCGGAATTTAACCTAGTAAAGATAACGGACCAGAATTTAACCTAGTAAAGATAACGGACCAGAAATGAAGTTAGTAAAGATAACGGACCAGAATTTAACCAAGTATAGGTAACGGATCAGAATTTAACCTAGTAGAGATAACGGACCAGAATTTAACCTAGTAAAGATAACGGACCAGAATTTAACCAAGTAAAGATAACGGACCAGAAATGAAGCTAGTAAAGATAACGGACCAGAAATGAAGCTGATAAAGATAACGGACCAGAATTTAACCAAGTAAAGATAACGGACCAGAATTTAACCAAGTAAAGATAACGGACCAGAATTTAACCTAGTAAATATAACGGACCAGAATTTAACCTAGTAAAGATAACGGACCAGAAATGAAGCTGGTAAAGATAACGGACCAGAAATGAAGCTAGTAAAGATAACGGACCAGAATTTAACCAAGTGAAGATAACGGACCAGAATTTAACCTAGTAAAGATAACGGACCAGAATTTAACCAAGTAAATATAACGGACCAGAAATGAAGCTAGTAAAGATAACGGACCAGAAATGAAGCTGGTAAAGATAACGGACCAGAAATTAACCAAGTAAAGATAACGGACCAGAAAAGAAGCTGGTAAAGATAACGGACCAGAAATGAAGCTAGTAAAGATAACGGACCAGAATTTAACCTAGTAAAGATAACGGACCAGAATTTAACCAAGTAAAGATAACGGACCAGAATTTAACCTAGTAAAGATAACGGACCAGCATTTAACCTAGTAAAGATAACGAACCAGAAATGAAGCTAGTAGAGATAACAGACCAGAATTTAACCTAGTAAAGATAACGGACCAGAATTTAACCTAGTAAAGATAACGGACCAGAAATGAAGCTAGTAGAGATAACGGACCAGAATTTAACCAAGTAAAGATAACGGACCAGAATTTAACCTAGTAAAGATAACGGACCAGAATTTAACCAAGTAAAGATAACGGACCAGAAATGAAGCTAGTAGAGATAACGGACCAGAATTTAACCAAGTAAAGATAACGGACCAGAATTTAACCTAGTAAAGATAACGGACCAGAATTTAACCAAGTAAAGATAACGGACCAGAATTCAACCAAGTAAAGATAACGGACCAGAATTTAACCTAGTAAAGATAACGGACCAGAATTTAACCTAGTAAAGATAACGGACCAGAATTTAACCTAGTAAAGATAACGGACCAGAAATGAAGTTAGTAAAGATAACGGACCAGAATTTAACCAAGTATAGATAACGGACCAGAATTTAATCTAGTAAAGATAACGGACCAGAATTTAACCTAGTAAAGATAACGGACCAGAATTTAACCTAGTAAAGATAACGGACCAGAAATGAAGTTAGTAAAGAAAACGGACCAGAAAAGAAGCTAGTAAAGATAACGGACAAGAAAAGAAGCTGGTAAAGATAACGGACCAGAATTTAACCAAGTAAAGATAACGGACCAGAATTTAACCTAGTAAAGATAACGGACCAGAAATGAAGCTAGTAAAGATAACGGACCAGAAATGAAGCTGGTAAAGATAACGGACCAGAATTTAACCAAGTAAAGATAACGGACCAGAAATGAAGCTAGTAAAGATAACGGACCAGAAAATGAAGCTAGTAAAGATGACGCACCCTGGTCCGTCATCTTCAATTGCTCCAAATATTACCTCCTATTAAATAGCTTTAGAAATTTAAAAGGAAAAAACAAACAAAATAAACATGAACAGTTCAAAGATGAAAAAAACAATAACAAAAATTAACCAAGCACTATTTTTAAAGTTAATATTACGCTCAATTATTAAATATGCCAAATTAAACAAAAATTGAAGTTATTGAATTAATTCGTAATAAAGGGGTCAAACAATTATCAAAATATTGAAAGTAAAGCTCACATCAATTACCCGCAATAAACCGTACCTCGGTGTTACTTACCCGAATTACGGTTACTTACTCGGGTTACGGTTACTTACTCGGGTTACGGGTTACTTACCCGGGTTATAGTTACTTACCCGGGTTACGGTTACTTACCCGGGTTACGGTTACTTACCCGGGTTACGGTTACTTACCTGGGTTACAATTACTTACCCAGGTTACAATTACTTACCCGGGTTACAATTACTTACCGGGTTACAATCACTTACCCGGGTTACAATCACTTACCCGGGTTACAATTACTTACCGGGTTACAATCACTTACCCGGGTTACAATCACTTACCCGGGTTACAATTACTTACCCAGGTTACAATCACTTACCCGGGTTACAATCACTTACCCGGGTTACAATCACTTACCCGGGTTACAATTACTTACCCGGGTTACAATTACTTACCCGGGTTACAATTACTTACCCGGGTTACAATCACTTACCCGGGTTACAATCACTTACCCGGGTTACAATTACTTACCCAGGTTACAATCACTTACCCGGGTTACAATCACTTACCCGGGTTACAATCACTTACCCGGGTTACAATTACTTACCCGGGTTACAATCACTTACCCGGGTTACAATCACTTACCCGGGTTACAATCACTTACCCGGGTTACAATTACTTACCCAGGTTACAATCACTTACCCGGGTTACAATCACTTACCCGGGTTACAATCACTTACCCGGGTTACAATTACTTACCCGGGTTACAATTACTTACCCGGGTTACAATCACTTACCCGGGTTACAATCACTTACCCGGGTTACAATTACTTACCCGGGTTACAATCACTTACCCGGGTTACAATTACTTACCCGGGTTACAATCACTTACCCGGGTTACAATCACTTACCCGGGTTACAATTACTTACCCGGGTTACAATTACTTACCCGGGTTACAATTACTTTCCCGGGTTACAATCACTTACCCGGGTTACAATCACTTACCCGGGTTACAATTACTTACCCGGGTTACAATTACTTACCCGGGTTACAATCACTTACCCGGGTTACAATCACTTACCCGGGTTACAATTACTTACCCGGGTTACAATTACTTACCCGGGTTACAATTACTTACCCGGGTTACAATCACTTACCCGGGTTACAATCACTTACCCGGGTTACAATTACTTACCCGGGTTACAATTACTTACCCGGGTTACAATCACTTATCCGGGTTACAATCACTTACCCGGGTTACAATTACTTACCCGGGTTACAATCACTTACCCGGGTTACAATCACTTACCCGGGTTACAATTACTTACCCGGGTTACAATTACTTACCCGGGTTACAATTACTTACCCGGGTTACAATCACTTACCCGGGTTACAATCACCATGATGCTGGAGATAATAGATCACAAAATGAGTAGCCCCTGAAAAATAGAAATAGAGTGATAAAATATATACATTTCATTTAAAAACTTACTATAATTTATTATTGATATGCGAGAAATAAATTAATAGATTACTTAATTAAGTGTTTGAGGCCATATCGCTGATGTCAAAAAGAACTGGAAGGCGCAGTCAGAGCTCCATGAACAAAGTCCCCTACCACAAGTCGGTGACAAGCTCATGGATGCAGAAAAGCTACTCCATGAATACAGTCACAAATGACTTGACAAAAAGGGACACAAACTCACTCAAAATCTAAAACCTCGTGACAGAAGAAGATAACCCTAGCGAATCCTCTAATGCTGCAAAAAAAAAAATGATATAACTACTTGGTAAATATGAAAGAAAGACAATCCATAATTCAAATTACAACAGTTCGGGGCCCTTCTTTTCCATTCACCACAGACAGCTTCAGGACAGAGCCCCTGAGTGTATATTCCATGTCATGGTTTGTAAGTATGTTTGTTCATCTAATTTGTACATGCATGTCTAATAGCATTAACAACAGGAACTCTGCTCTCAAATTAGATATTGTGGAATACATGTAATGGAGACATGAAATTGGAGATATGATAAGAATGAATAATTTACTCCTTGACTCTAGTACAAATTAAATACCTATCTACACACTACTGCTAGTGTTTCAAACAGATTAACTATTTAACAAAATAAACAGGTTATTACTAAAAACACGCATCAAAATAAATAAATAACAAAGTAAAAATAATTAATTTGTATATTTTTAGATTATATGAAATCTTTTTTTCTCAACAAAAATTTATTTCAATGTTTATATTTTGATGCAATTTTCAAATAACTTTTTTTGCAAATTGGCATCTAGTAATTGTCCCTTTACCCTAACTATTTCTCTTATTTCCTTGTTAATGTAGTTTATATTTAATTGCCTATTGAATACATATATAAAAAACTGTTTTTTAATATAGCATATTAATAACTGCATATTTACCACTAAACCTGCTTTATAACAAAGACAATTTATACTGCCTAGTAGAGTACAAAGTTACGATGAATACCTTTCGATATGATAAGACAAAGTACATGTGTATAGTAGAGTAACAAGAGCAGGACATGTTCAGTGGTTCACAAAGTACATGTGTATTGTAGAGTAACAAGTGCAGGACATGTTCAGTGGTTCACAAAGTACATGTGTATTGTAGAGTAACAAGTGCAGGACATGTTCAGTGGTTCACAAAGTACATGTGTATTGTAGAGTAACAAGAGCAGGACATGTTCAGTGGTTCACAAAGTACATGTGTATTGTAGAGTAACAAGTGCAGGACATGTTCAGTGGTTCACAAAGTACATGTGTATTGTAGAGTAACAAGAGCAGGACATGTTCAGTGGTTCACAAAGTACATGTGTATAGTAGAGTAACAAGTGCAGGACATGTTCAGTGGTTCACAAAGTACATGTGTATAGTAGAGTAACAAGTGCAGGACATGTTCAGTGGTTCACAAAGTACATGTGTATAGTAGAGTAACAAGAGCAGGACATGTTCAGTGGTTCACAAAGTACATGTGTATAGTAGAGTAACAAGAGCAGGACATGTTCAGTGGTTCACAAAGTACATGTGTATTGTAGAGTAACAAGAGCAGGACATGTTCAGTGGTTCACAAAGTACATGTGTATAGTAGAGTAACAAGTGCAGGACATGTTCAGTGGTTCACAAAGTACATGTGTATAGTAGAGTAACAAGAGCAGGACATGTTCAGTGGTTCACAAAGTACATGTGTATAGTAGAGTAACAAGAGCAGGACATGTTCAGTGGTTCACAAAGTACATGTGTATTGTAGAGTAACAAGTGCAGGACATGTTCAGTGGTTCACAAAGTACATGTGTATAGTAGAGTAACAAGAGCAGGACATGTTCAGTGGTTCACAAAGTACATGTGTATAGTAGAGTAACAAGAGCAGGACATGTTCAGTGGTTCACAAAGTACATGTGTATTGTAGAGTAACAAGAGCAGGACATGTTCAGTGGTTCACAAAGTACATGTGTATAGTAGAGTAACAAGAGCAGGACATGTTCAGTGGTTCACAAAGTACATGTGTATAGTAGAGTAACAAGAGCAGGACATGTTCAGTGGTTCACAAAGTACATGTGTATTGTAGAGTAACAAGTGCAGGACATGTTCAGTGGTTCACAAAGTACATGTGTATAGTAGAGTAACAAGAGCAGGACATGTTCAGTGGTTCACAAAGTACATGTGTATAGTAGAGTAACAAGAGCAGGACATGTTCAGTGGTTCACAAAGTACATGTGTATTGTAGAGTAACAAGAGCAGGACATGTTCAGTGGTTCACAAAGTACATGTGTATAGTAGAGTAACAAGAGCAGGACATGTTCAGTGGTTCACAAAGTACATGTGTATAGTAGAGTAACAAGAGCAGGACATGTTCAGTGGTTCACAAAGTACATGTGTATAGTAGAGTAACAAGAGCAGGACATGTTCAGTGGTTCACAAAGTACATGTGTATAGTAGAGTAACAAGTGCAGGACATGTTCAGTGGTTCACAAAGTACATGTGTATAGTAGAGTAACAAGAGCAGGACATGTTCAGTGGTTCACAAAGTACATTGTATTGTAGAGTAACAAGTGCAGGACATGTTCAGTGGTTCACACAGTACATGTGTACATTAGAGTAACAAGTGCAGGACATGTTCAGTGGTTCACAAAGTACATGTGTATAGTAGAGTAACAAGAGCAGGACATGTTCAGTGGTTCACAAAGTACATTGTATTGTAGAGTAACAAGTGCAGGACATGTTCAGTGGTTCACAAAGTACATTGTATTGTAGAGTAACAAGTGCAGGACATGTTCAGTGGTTCACAAAGTACATTGTATTGTAGAGTAACAAGAGCAGGACATGTTCAGTGGTTCACAAAGTACATGTGTATAGTAGAGTAACAAGAGCAGGACATGTTCAGTGGTTCACAAAGTACATTGTATTGTAGAGTAACAAGTGCAGGACATGTTCAGTGGTTCACAAAGTACATGTGTATAGTAGAGTAACAAGAGCAGGACATGTTCAGTGGTTCACAAAGTACATGTGTATAGTAGAGTAACAAGTGCAGGACATGTTCAGTGGTTCACAAAGTACATGTGTATAGTAGAGTAACAAGAGCAGGACATGTTCAGTGGTTCACAAAGTACATTGTATTGTAGAGTAACAAGTGCAGGACATGTTCAGTGGTTCACACAGTACATGTGTACATTAGAGTAACAAGTGCAGGACATGTTCAGTGGTTCACAAAGTACATGTGTATAGTAGAGTAACAAGAGCAGGACATGTTCAGTGGTTCACAAAGTACATTGTATTGTAGAGTAACAAGTGCAGGACATGTTCAGTGGTTCACAAAGTACATTGTATTGTAGAGTAACAAGTGCAGGACATGTTCAGTGGTTCACAAAGTACATTGTATTGTAGAGTAACAAGAGCAGGACATGTTCAGTGGTTCACAAAGTACATGTGTATAGTAGAGTAACAAGAGCAGGACATGTTCAGTGGTTCACAAAGTACATTGTATTGTAGAGTAACAAGTGCAGGACATGTTCAGTGGTTCACAAAGTACATTGTATTGTAGAGTAACAAGTGCAGGACATGTTCAGTGGTTCACAAAGTACATTGTATTGTAGAGTAACAAGAGCAGGACATGTTCAGTGGTTCACAAAGTACATTGTATTGTAGAGTAACAAGTGCAGGACATGTTCAGTGGTTCACAAAGTACATGTGTATTGTAGAGTAACATGTGCAGGACATGTTCAGTGGTTCACAAAGTACATGTGTATAGTAGAGTAACAAGTGCAGGACATGTTCAGTGGTTCACAAAGTACATGTGTATAGTAGAGTAACAAGAGCAGGACATGTTCAGTGGTTCACAAAGTACATGTGTATAGTAGAGTAACAAGAGCAGGACATGTTCAGTGGTTCACAAAGTACATGTGTATAGTAGAGTAACAAGAGCAGGACATGTTCAGTGGTTCACAAAGTACATTGTATTGTAGAGTATCAAGTGCAGGACATGTTCAGTGGTTCACAAAGTACATTGTATTGTAGAGTAACAAGTGCAGGACATGTTCAGTGGTTCACAAAGTACATTGTATTGTAGAGTAACAAGTGCAGGACATGTTCAGTGGTTCACAAAGTACATGTGTACATTAGAGTAACAAGTGCAGGACATGTTCAGTGGTTCACACAGTACATGTGTACATTAGAGTAACAAGTGCAGGACATGTTCAGTGGTTCACAAAGTACGTGTGTACATTAGAGTAACAAGTGCAGGACATGTTCAGTGGTTCACAAAGTACATGTGTATAGTAGAGTAACAAGAGCAGGACATGTTCAGTGGTTCACACAGTACATGTGTACATTAGAGTAACAAGTGCAGGACATGTTCAGTGGTTCACACAGTACATGTGTACATTAGAGTAACAAGTGCAGGACATCTTCAGTGGTTCACAAAGTACGTGTGTACATTAGAGTAACAAGTGCAGGACATCTTCAGTGGTTCACAAAGTACGTGTGTACATTAGAGTAACAAGTGCAGGACATCTTCAGTGGTTCACAAAGTACGTGTGTACATTAGAGTAACAAGTGCAGGACATCTTCAGTGGTTCACAAAGTACGTGTGTACATTAGAGTAACAAGTGCAGGACATGTTCAGTGGTTCACAAAGTCATTCTTCCAAATTAAAATTCACATCCTGTATAGATGTGTGCAGCATATATAGTAAAAATAACTAGTTATTTAATAAACTATTATTCACTAGTTATTCACAAGGTTAATTACTTCTAATTATTTATTTAATTCACACTATCCAATATATTAAATCAAAACTCAAATAATTAAATAATTAGCTATATCTTAGAATAATATTTCAATATAATAAAGAACAGAAGGAAAATAGTCCGAAAATAAATGAAGCTAAAGTAATTTAATAATTAATGGAATGGTTACAACAGCAAATGTAAATAACATTTCAATAATATACTTAATGTGACTATGTGATGTGTTATCTGTAGATGTCAGTTAGCAGACTAATGCTTTTAACCTTCAGTTCATACGTCAGTGAAAATAAAATGCTAGGTTACAAAGATGACGTCAGAGTACAGACATTACGTCATAGGGAAAAATAACCAGACATAAATAGTGAACATAATTACAGGCATCCTCGCTCTTCTTACGTCTCAGTCTAATTGCAATCGAATAGGTGTGGAACATGTCTCGCTTTTATTTCACCTGGTAAAATATTTTAGGAGTAATTTTGGTAATTTGGTGAATGTTTTCAGTTAAGCTGTTTTCGCCGTAATTTATGGAGGTGGGATAGATTAAAAAAATATTAGTTAGTAAAAAGATTCGTTATTTCCCATAAAATTAAGTTCAACCTATCCCATCCCACCCCACCTCCATAAGTTATGGTGAGAACAGCCTAACTGAAAACAACCAACCATATTACCATTAAGTAAGTTACTCTGAAAATATTTTCTATAACAGGTGAAATAAAAGTGAGACATGACTCACACTTATTCCCAGGTAGCAATTTTTCTTGAGCCAATATTGGGACAATATTGGCAATATTGGGACAACATTGGCAATATTGGGACAACATTGGCAATATTGGGACAACATTGGCAATATTGGGACAACATTGGCAATATTGGGACAACATTGGCAATATTGGGACAACATTGGCAATATTGGGACAACATTGGCAATATTGGGACAACATTGGCAATATTGGGACAACATTGGCAATATTGGGTCAACATTGGCAATATTGGGATTAAATTGGCAATATTGGGACAACATTGGCAATATTGGGACAACATTGGCAATATTGGGACAACATTGGCAATATTGGGATAACATTGGCAATATTGGGACAACATTGGCAATATTGGGACAACATTGGCAATATTGGGACAACATTGGCAATATTGGGTCAACATTGGCAATATTGGGATTAAATTGGCAATATTGGGACAACATTGGCAATATTGGGACAACATTGGCAATATTGGGACAACATTGGCAATATTGGGACAACATTGGCAATATTGGGACAACATTGGCAATATTGGGACAACATTGGCAATATTGGGTCAACATTGGCAATATTGGGACAACATTGGCAATATTGGGACAACATTGGCAATATTGGGTCAACATTGGCAATATTGGGATTAAATTGGCAATATTGGGACAACATTGGCTGGAGAATCATTGCTACCTGGGGTCGACTTGTCATAAGTTTAAGTTTTAATAAGAGTGAGGTATATGCCTGTATCAGAATATTATATTTCTCTATTAGCTTAACTTTACTATTTTTTCGTATATGGATATTTTCAATGGCCGATAGTTCTGAATTTGTGAAAAAATTAAATTAAATTTTTTGAAACAATTGATGCATATTATCTACATAATTGTGCCAATTATTATTATTTATAAGAATATATAATTTTTAAATATTTAAAAATTTATAGTAAATAGTATTTGATAAAATAAAGATGTTTACCCGTAGCCATTAAATTTAATAACAGATAATTAAAGCATTATGAGCAATACTGTAAATTTGAACAAGATATTTAAAGTTCATATCAGCTATATTGCTCAAGTTACTTTCATAATTCTAGTGCAGTTACAAAGGCTATTTTGTGGTTACTTTTGAAGTTATGCACGCACTAATTTATTAAGTAGAGACATTTAGAATGGGAAGTAAACTATTTGAAGTAAAAATATCTAGAAACAACTGAAGAGAGATGCGACTTTCTAAAAAGTAACGAATTGTTACAGAGATGTTATAGAGAGATGTTATAGAGAGATGTTACAGAGAGATGTTATAGAGAGATGTTACAGAGAGATGTTACAGAGAGATGTTACAGAGAGATGTTACAGAGAGATGTTATAGAGAGATGTTATACAGAGATGTTATACAGAGATGTTATAGAGAGATGTTATAGAGAGATGTTATAGAGAGATGTTATAGAGAGATGTTACAGAGAGATGTTACAGAGAGATGTTATAGAGAGATGTTATAGAGAGATGTTATAGAGAGATGTTACAGAGAGATGTTACAGAGAGATGTTATAGAGAGATGTTATAGAGAGATGTTATAGAGAGATGTTATAGAGAGATGTTATAGAGAGATGTTATACAGAGATGTTATACAGAGATGTTATACAGAGATGTTATAGAGAGATGTTACAGAGAGATGTTATAGAGAGATGTTATAGAGAGATGTTATAGAGAGATGTTATAGAGAGATGTTATAGAGAGATGTTATACAGACATGTTATACAGACATGTTACAGAGAGATGTTACAGAGAGATGTTACAGAGAGATGTTATACAGAGATGTTATAGAGAGATGTTATAGAGAGATGTTATAGAGAGATGTTATACAGAGATGTTATACAGAGATGTTATACAGAGATGTTATACAGAGATGTTATAGAGAGATGTTATAGAGAGATGTTATAGAGAGATGTTATAGAGAGATGTTATAGAGAGATGTTATACAGAGATGTTATACAGAGATGTTATAGAGAGATGTTATAGAGAGATGTTACAGAGAGATGTTACAGAGAGATGTTATAGAGAGATGTTATAGAGAGATGTTATAGAGAGATGTTATAGAGAGATGTTACAGAGAGATGTTACAGAGAGATGTTACAGAGAGATGTTATAGAGAGATGTAACAGAGAGATGTAACAGAGAGATGTAACAGAGAGATGTAACAGAGAGATGTAACAGAGAGATGTTACAGAGAGATGTTACAGAGAGATGTTACAGAGAGATGTTATAGAGAGATGTTATAGAGAGATGTTACAGAGAGATGTTATAGAGAGATGTTATAGAGAGATGTTACAGAGAGATGTTACAGAGAGATGTTACAGAGAGATGTTACAGAGAGATGTTACAGAGAGATGTTACAGAGAGATGTTACAGAGAGATGTTACAGAGAGATGTTACAGAGAGATGTTATAGAGAGATGTTATAGAGAGATGTTACAGAGAGATGTTACAGAAAGATGTTACAGAGATGTTATAGAGAGATGTTATAGAGAGATGTTTAGAGGTGTGCATAGTGAGATGTTACAGAGATGTTTACAGTTGAGTAATTATTGCAAGTCATGGTCCAGTTAACGACCTTCATAATGTAGTTGTCTTCTTTAGTGTATTTGAGGACATATGAAACACATATTCTACAACTGATGTGTGTCATACTGATGTGTATGTCATACATGCAAGAGATGGATTGAAAATTATAAAAGAACATAATTAATTCAAAAGTGGTTTAACGTTTACTTCGGAACTAAAGGCCATATCACTGACGTCAAAGGGAAATACAAGGGACTGGAAGAAGCAGTCAGAAAGGAAAGTGGCTCCATGAACAAGGTCACCTAATACCAGTCAGTGACAATGCTCATGGATGCAGAAAAGCTACTACGAGAGTGAGCAATCACACACGAAGAAGTGTGACGAAGAGGGATATACCCCTTACAGATAATATAAATAAAATGGACCCTAACTAATTCATTTCTAATTTTCTGTAATATTATACATTTGAAATACCTAAACATGAACTATAACGAATAATTAGAAGAGAAATAATTGGTCTGTACACCAATAATGTATATATGCACCTTAGAGAGTGTGAAGCATGGCTGCATATTATCTAAGTCTCAAAATTCAAAGTCATTGCAGTTAATAACAAAACTATCAATAAAAACTTTCAATAACAATGCACTTTTTTCAATAACAAATATAACTTTTTAATAACAAATATATCTTTTAAATAATAACATATTTTAATAACAATAACAATAAGATATTTAGAAGCTGAATTTTTAATCATTACAAATATTAAAAACCTAAAAAGCGACAGTTTTCTCTCCTTTTATAAATGAATATGATATTTAAGACAATAAAAACATTAGTTACATTGAGTAAATTCATTTTCATTAAATTTCCATCATTGGAAAGTAACTTAAAGAAGAAAGTACAACCAACTACAAAAGTAACTGTGAACGATTTACCTCAGTGTCAGGTGCAATGGAAAATATTAATTAATTTTTAACAACCAAAATTTTTATCAAATTTCTTTACTTTCATGATTTTAAAGAAATGTTTTAACTTGTAAATTAAATCAAAATCGTTGAACGAAGAGAAACAAGGCGAGTTACATACAGTTTAGCTGAAATAAACAAACATGAAGTGTAGAGTACTACAAACTACATTACAGCTTCGTATGAAAGAACAATAATGTTTAAATATTTTCAAAGACACAACTCCTATTGTACTGAGTAGACTGATAATAAACATACACGCACATTAACAGTTCCAATTCTGTGTAGGCGCGTGCATACGAATTAGCCACACTACAAACAAAAGTAGACAGGTAGGTTAAATTGCAAAGGGATAGGTTGGTCTATTTTACATACAACCACGTAAAATGTTATTGCGTAACATTGGGCGGTAGTTAAACTATTCAGTCACGACAAAACTGCGTAATGTTACCGTAACTAAAATGAAAGGATAAGCATGGAGTCATTTGTTATGCACATGTGGCTAAAACTATCCACTGTGATATGCACATGTGGTTAAAACTATCCACTGTGATATGCACATGTGGTTAAAACTATCCACTGTGATATGCACATGTGGTTAAAACTATCCACTGTGATATGAACATGTGGTTAAAACTATCCACTGTGATATGCACATGTGGATAAAACTATCCACTGTGATATGCACATGTGGCTAAAACTATCCACTGTGATATGCACATGTGGCTAAAACTATCCACTGTGATATGCACATGTGGCTAAAACTATCCACTGTGATATGCACATGTGGCTAAAACTATCCACTGTGATATGCACATGTGGTTAAAACTATCCACTGTGATATGCATATGTGGTTAAAACTATCCACTGTGATATGCACATGTGGCTAAAACTATCCACTGTGATATGCACATGTGGTTAAAACTATCCACTGTGATATGCACATGTGGTTAAAACTATCCACTGTGATATGCACATGTGGTTAAAACTATCCACTGTGATATGCACATGTGGTTAAAACTATCCACTGTGATATGAACATGTGGTTAAAACTATCCACTGTGATATGCACATGTGGATAAAACTATCCACTGTGATATGCACATGTGGCTAAAACTATCCACTGTGATATGCACATGTGGCTAAAACTATCCACTGTGATATGCACATGTGGTTAAAACTATCCACTGTGATATGCACATGTGGTTAAAACTATCCACTGTGATATGCACATGTGGTTAAAACTATCCACTGTGATATGCACATGTGGTTAAAACTATCCACTGTGATAAGCACATGTGGCTAAAACTATCCACTGTGATATGCACATGTGGTTAAAACTATCCACTGTGATATGCACATGTGGTTAAAACTATCCACTGTGATATGCACATGTGGTTAAAACTATCCACTGTGATATGCACATGTGGCTAAAACTATCCACTGTGATATGCACATGTGGTTAAAACTATCCACTGTGATATGCACATGTGGTTAAAACTATCCACTGTGATATGCACATGTGGTTAAAACTATCCACTGTGATATGCACATGTGGCTAAAACTATCCACTGTGATATGCACATGTGGTTAAAACTAATATAATAAAATAATATATTCCAGCAACTGTTTACGGTGTGATTTATTTATAAACATTGAAGTTATTTTCAACCAAAGAAAGGAAAACTAGATGACGGGCACTCGTAGAGCGCATACTTTTGCCACCGATTATAAATGACCTTGACCTTCCGATAATTTTTGAGTTATGATCATGACCCAATCTCTCCCAAACTCATAAACTGGTTGCTGGACATCGACTAACCGTTCCACCACATTTCAAGCAGTTTTGTTCAATACTTTTTTAGTTAAGCGAGTAACAAGATGACAAATGAATGCCGCATAAAATATAACCTTCCTTAAAGTAATAAAACATTTCAGTATTGCAATCCGAATTCAAACTGAAATAAATTTACCATCTTATAAAATGATTAGTCATCATAATTATTTATGCATAAACACAATGGAAAGAAGTTTTTCTCAATTCAGGGGTAATATTTTGGTGCTCATACGATATAATTTCCATTAGAAATCTAAGTACACAGTACTGCCATATATGGCACACCATGCAGCAAAGAGTTAAACACTCTTACGTCTCCAGTTGCTTCGAAATAACAAACTAATTAAAATAAAGAGTTGAAGATTAGAGCTTTCGAATAGAAATATGTCTATTCATCATCAGGAAGAAAAGTGAATTTTATGACCAACTGACGTATGTTGAATGACTGACTACTTTCTAAACCTTATATTTTATTGTGTAATTATATATGATTATTAATCTTTTATTCTATACCAGAAAAGAAGAAATATTATGTACCTTGCAATTACCAGCAACATTCATGTTAAGAATAAGTTACCTTCAATCATTTTGAGAATCCAATTAATATAAAGTATTTGGTATTACTATTAAATACAAACATGGTGAATTATAATGATATACAATATGTACAACTAAAAGAATTTCTTTGTTTGCTATCCAAGGTCAATATTATGTTTTTTAAATTATTAATATTAGTGTGATTCGCGTCAGTGAAACAGCTGCAAATTACTAGTTTTTCCTTTTATTTTACATTTCTTTACTTTATGAGGCGCTGTTGATAGAATGACTGTTTAACCCATTTAGTGACGGATCACCATCTGTAATTTCAGACGTTACTACACTCACACTGTAACTATTCAGCACGTTACACTGTAACTTTAGACGCTACACTGTAACTTTAGACGCTACACTGTAACTTTAGACGCTACACTGTAACTTTAGACGCTACACTGTAACTTTAGACGCTACACTGTAACTTTAGACGCTACACTGTAACTTTAGACGTTACACTGTAACTTTAGACGCTACACTGTAACTTTAGACGCTACACTGTAACTTTAGACGCTACACTGTAACTTTAGACGCTACACTGTAACTTTAGACGCTACACTGTAACTTTAGACGCTACACTGTAACTTTAGACGCTACACTGTAACTTTAGACGCTACACTGTAACTTTAGACGTTACACTGTAACTTTAGACGCTACACTGTAACTTTAGACGCTACACTGTAACTTTAGACGCTACACTGTAACTTTAGACGCTACACTGTAACTTTAGACGTTACACTGTAACTTTAGACGCTACACTGTAACTTTAGACGCTACACTGTAACTTTAGACGCTACACTGTAACTTTAGACGCTACACTGTAACTTTAGACGTTACACTGTAACTTTAGACGCTACACTGTAACTTTAGACGCTACACTGTAACTTTAGACGCTACACTGTAACTTTAGACGCTACACTGTAACTTTAGACGCTACACTGTAACTTTAGACGCTACACTGTAACTTTAGACGCTACACTGTAACTTTAGACGCTACACTGTAACTTTAGACGCTAC
Organism: Caprella mutica; assembly: GCA_947561585.1. NCBI lineage: Eukaryota > Metazoa > Arthropoda > Malacostraca > Amphipoda > Caprellidae > Caprella > Caprella mutica. The sequence continues at coordinate 40,775 of CANNZV010000493.1, read as the reverse complement.
ACTGTAACTTTAGACGCTACACTGTAACTTTAGACGCTACACTGTAACTTTAGACGCTACACTGTAACTTTAGACGCTACACTGTAACTTTAGACGTTACACTGTAACTTTAGACGCTACACTGTAACTTTAGACACTACACTGTAACTTTAGACGTTATACTGTAACTTTAGACGTTATTACAGTAGTAACTACTGCACTCATTGAGGCTTATCTTTTTTCACACAGTTATAAGCTGTGAGATTAGCATGTCCTACATGCTGATATGTGTGTCAGGATAGAGTGACGTTATAGAAACTGACACTGTGTCACTCTGTCCTAACACACTGTGTCACTCTGTCCTAACACACTGTGTCACTCTATCCTAACACACTGTGTCACTCTAACCTAACACACTGTGTCACTCTAACCTAACACTCTGTGTCACTCTATCCTAACACACTGTGTCACTCTATCCTAACACTCTGTGTCACTCTATCCTAACACTCTGTGTCACTCTATCCTAACACACTGTGTCACTCTATACTAACATTCTGTGTCACTCTATCCTAACACTCTGTGTCACTCTATCCTAACACACTGTGTCACTCTAACCTAACACACTGTGTCACTCTATCCTAACACACTGTGTCACTCTATCCTAACACACTGTGTCACTCTATCCTAACACACTGTGTCACTCTATCCTAACACACTGTGTCAGTCTAACCTAAGACACTGTGTCACTCTATCCTAACACTCTGTGTCACTCTATCCTAACACTCTGTGTCACTCTATCCTGACACACTGTGTCACTCTATCCTAACACACTGTGTCACTCTATCCTAACACACTGTGTCACTCTGTCCTAACACACTGTGTCACTCTATCCTAACACACTGTGTCAGGATAGAGTGACACAGTGTTACCTCAGGGTTAAATTCACCGCACATTCCGTCACGCGTGTCAGTTCCCTTACAATTAGATCGGTAACAGGTTGATTAACGGCAAAACCGGTAATGTGACAAACACAACGCAATACACTTCAGAGAAAACAGATAATGTTATTGTTCAACACATTCATTTCCCTATCTAGTGCAATAGGTTTAACTCTCATACATCTTACTTACGGTGATAAAAAGTCTATCTACTACAATAAATGATTAGACAGAGATACACTCAGTTCATCATAATTTCATTCATAGTTCGTAGACTTTCTTTGTAACTTGACAGGCAGAAAATAACTACGATAGTTTCTCAATGAGGGTAAAATCCCCTCACAGTTACGGCAATGGACTGTAACAGACATCTGCCCATTGTGAATTTAGTCACCGTATTCTTTCACACGGAATATAAGACTGGAGAGAGTAAATTGTAGTACCTGTACAGTCAATAGTTATCATATAGGGTGAGTTACAACTTAAAGGTCACTTTCACATCTTCAGTTATACAAGAAAAAAGATAATTCTTTAATTTCAATTACATTGTTTTTCTTATTTGACTGACCGACAATTAACTTCCTCCATAAGGAGTAGCATGAAGAGTGACTTAAGTAGAGAAATGATTCACAGTATAGCTACTTACCACCAGATGGCGTTATGAACATCTTTACCTACTTACAAGGATCTAAACAACTCTCAGAAAGATCTTATAACCTACAGTAAATGTTACTGGAGCAAAATACAGAGGAACGAGAGAAAGGAAAGATATTGCTACAATGCAGTGCTCACATTGCTACAATGCAGTGCTCACATTGCTACAATGCAGTGCTCATATTGCTACAATGCAGTGCTCACATTGCTACAATGCAGTGCTCATATTGCTACAATGCAGTGTTCACATTGCTACAATGCAGTGCTCACATTGCTACAATGCAGTGCTCACATTGCTACAATGCAGTGCTCATATTGCTACAATGCAGTGCTCATATTGCTACAATGCAGTGCTCACATTGCTACAATGCAGTGCTCATATTGCTACAATGCAGTGTTCACATTGCTACAATGCAGTGCTCACATTGCTACAATGCAGTGCTCACATTGCTACAATGCAGTGCTCATATTGCTACAATGCAGTGCTCATATTGCTACAATGCAGTGCTCACATTGCTACAATGCAGTGCTCACATTGCTACAATGCAGTGCTCACATTGCTACAATGCAGTGCTCACATTGCTACAATGCAGTGCTCATATTGCTACAATGCAGTGCTCATATTGCTACAATGCAGTGTTCACATTGCTACAATGCAGTGCTCACATTGCTACAATGCAGTGCTCACATTGCTACAATGCAGTGCTCATATTGCTACAATGCAGTGCTCATATTGCTACAATGTAGTGCTCATATTGCTACAATGTAGTGCTCACATTGCTACAATGCAGTGCTCATATTGCTACAATGTAGTGCTCACATTGCTACAATGTAGTGCTCATATTGCTACAATGCAGTGCTCATATTGCTACAATGTAGTGCTCATATTGCTACAATGTAGTGCTCACATTGCTACAATGCAGTGCTCATATTGCTACAATGTAGTGCTCACATTGCTACAATGCAGTGCTCATATTGCTACAATGTAGTGCTCATAGTAGCAATATACTATCTGAAAAATTCCCATGCGTGTATTAAAAGTTAATTAAATTAAGTGTTGATTTTCATGTCTGTGTCTTTGCTACCATGATTACATTATCAATATCTTAGTTTATATAAATATATACAGGGTGGGGCGTAAGTTTGGAAGCAATTTTTCAAACATTAATATAATTCTTAAAAATAAGTTCCTAAGTAGGTGATAGGGTTTGAACTATAGTAGAGACACTACATTATGACGTGGCAGTGTTATTTTTTACAAAAAGTTAGTCAATTCAAAAACGTCAGACAAAAGTGAAGCCATTATTGCTCTACACCGTGTCGGGAAGTCAGATTCCGTCATTTCAAAGACTCTCTCAATAGCGAGATCGACTGTTTGGAAGTGTGTGAAGCGTTTTAATGAGAGAGGAGACTTGACTGATCGTCCAAGAAGTGTTAGACCACGCTCACAACGCATCAAAAAACTGATAAAATGTGCCCGAGAGAAGATCAGGAGGAACCCGAAAAGGTCAATACGATTGTTAGCCAAAACAGCTAATGTGAGTCCCAGAACAATGAGAAGAGTTGTCAAAGAAGACCTAAAGATGTCCTCTTTCACCCTCCAAAAGAGACAGACTCTGTCAGAAGCTGTAAAGAAAAAGAGAATGGAGAGAAGCAAAGCACTTCTGAGAGAATTGAAGTCTGGCACGGCTGGTGAAATTGTTTGGTCTGACGAAAAAAATTTCACAGTGGAAATGGCTCACAACCGGAGGAATGACAGAATAATTGGTAAAAGTGCAAAAGACATTCTATACAACCAAAAAACTGTCCACAGAACCATGAAACCTGCTTCAGTAATGGTCTGGGCCGCCGTTTCAGAAACTTGGAGATCTCCTTTAATTTTTGTGGAATAAGGCGCCAAAATCAATGCTAAATGTTATATTGAGAATATTTTGACGCCTATGTTGGAGTCAGCTAAAGATCACTTCGGTAATGACACTCTATGGACATTTCAGCAAGACGGCGCGACTTCACATACTGCAAATGTCACTCAAAACTGGTGCCATGACCATCTTCCACGGTTTTCGTCCAAAGAAATGTGGCCTCCCTGCTCCCCAGATGTTAATCCTATGGACTTTTCGGTATGGTCCATTCTTGAATCAAAGGCCTGTGGTAAATTCCATCGCAGTGTGGATGATTTAAAGCGTTCGCTTCAGAGATCTTGGAAGAAAATTTCACAAGAACAGTTGCGTGCCGCAGTATGAGGAGTTCGGAGGAGATTTGAGGCTGTTATTAAAAACATTTGAATAAATTTATGATTTTTGAATTCTTAAAACCCTTATGTAATAATACATAACTGTAAATTATTAAATATATTTTTCGTTGGATTATAATATGCACTTTCATTTGCTTCCAAACTTACGCCCCACCCTGTATATAGACATTAGTATATTTCCAACTAATGTTTTTAATTGATATTGTGCCAGAATAGTTTTTTCTACTTCTAGAGACTTGATTAGTGTGTGTGTTAACGTACTTTCTTTTAGCCAATAAATAAAATCATTAAATGATAATGCTAACAGTGGCAATAATTTCAAACAGGTTTCAAAGCTTCCATATACTTAAAGAAAAGAATTTACTCTACATTATTAATAAATGAGTCACACTGTAGCTAAGTCTAATAGTCAGACTGTAGCTAAGTCTAATAGTCAGACTGTAGCTAAGTCTAATAGTCAGACTGTAGCTAAGTCTAATAGTCAGACTGTAGCTAAGTCTAATAGTGAGACTGTAGCTAAGTCTAATAGTGAGACTGTAGCTAAGTCTAATAGTCAGACTGTAGCTAAGTCTAATAGTGAGACTGTAGCTAAGTCTAATAGTCAGACTGTAGCTAAGTCTAATAGTCAGACTGTATATAAGTCTAATAGTGAGACTGTAGCTAAGTCTAATAGTGAGACAGTCGCTAAGTCTAATAGTCAGACTGTAGCTAAGTCTAATAATGAGACTGTAGCTAAGTCTAATAGTGAGACTGTAGCCAAGTCTAATAATGAGACTGTAGCTAAGTCTAATAATGAGACTGTAGCTAAGTCTAATAATCAGACTGTAGCTAAGTCTAATAATCAGACTGTAGCTAAGTCTAATAATCAGACTGTAGCAAAGTCTAATAATGAGACTGTAGCTAAGTCTAATAGTGAGACTGTAGCTAAGTCTAATAATCAGACTGTAGCTAAGTCTAATAATCAGACTGTAGCTAAGTCTAATAATGAGACTGTAGCAAAGTCTAATAATAAGACTGTAGCAAAGTCTAATAATGAGACTGTAGCAAAGTCTAATAATGAGACTGTAGCTAAGTCTAATAGTGAGACTGTAGCTAAGTCTTATAATGAGACTGTAGCTAAGTCTAATAGTGAGACTGTAGCTAAGTCTAATAATGAGACTGTAGCTAAGTCTAATAATGAGACTGTAGCTAAGTCTAATAATGAGACTTTGCTACAGTCTAGTGCTAGTAATGAGACTTTGCTACAGTCTAGTGCTGATAATCAGACTTTGCTACAGTCTAGTGCTGATAATCAGACTTTGCTACAGTCTAGTGCTGATAATCAGACTTTGCTACAGTCTAGTGCTAATAATGAGACTTGGCTACAGTCTAGTGCTAATAATGAGACTTTGCTACAGTTTAGTGCTAATAATGAGACTTTGCTACAGTCTAGTGCTAATAATGAGACTTTGCTACAGTTTAGTGCTAATAATGAGACTTTGCTACAGTCTAGTGCTAATAATGAGACTTTGCTACAGTCTAGTGCTAATAATGAGACTTTGCTACAGTCTAGTGCTGATAATCAGACTTTGCTACAGTCTAGTGCTAATAATCAGACTTTGCTACAGTCTAGTGCTAATATTCAGACTTTGCTACAGTCTAGTGCTAATATTCAGACTTTGCTACAGTCTAGTGCTGATAATCAGACTTTGCTACAGTCTAGTGCTAATAATCAGACTTTGCTACAGTCTAGTGCTAATATTCAGACTTTGCTACAGTCTAGTGCTAATATTCAGACTTTGCTACAGTCTAGTGCTGATAATCTGACTTTGCTACAGTCTAGTGCTAATAATCAGACTTTGCTACAGTCTAGTGCTAATAATCAGACTTTGCTACAGTCTAGTGCTAATAATGAGACTTTGCTACAGTCTAGTGCTAATAATATTCAGACTTTGCTACAGTCTAGTGCTGATAATCAGACTTTGCTACAGTCTAGTGCTAATAATCAGACTTTGCTACAGTCTAGTGCTAATAATCAGACTTTGCTACAGTCTAGTGCTAATAATGAGACTTTGCTACAGTCTAGTGCTAATAATATTCAGACTTTGCTACAGTCTAGTGCTGATAATCAGACTTTGCTACAGTCTAGTGCTGATAATCAGACTTTGCTACAGTCTAGTGCTAATAATCAGACTTTGCTACAGTTTAGTGCTAATAATCAGACTTTGCTACAGTCTAGTGCTAATATTCAGACTTTGCTACAGTCTAGTGCTAATAATCAGACTTTGCTACAGTTTAGTGCTAATAATCAGACTTTGCTACAGTCTAGTGCTAATATTCAGACTTTGCTACAGTCTAGTGCTAATATTCAGACTTTGCTACAGTCTAGTGCTGATAATCAGACTTTGCTACAGTCTAGTGCTGATAATCAGACTTTGCTACAGTCTAGTGCTGATAATCAGACTTTGCTACAGTCTAGTGCTGATAATCAGACTTTGCTACAGTCTAGTGCTGATAATCAGACTTTGCTACAGTCTAGTGCTAATAATGAGACTTGGCTACAGTCTAGTGCTAATAATGAGACTTTGCTACAGTTTAGTGCTAATAATGAGACTTTGCTACAGTCTAGTGCTAATAATGAGACTTTGCTACAGTTTAGTGCTAATAATGAGACTTTGCTACAGTCTAGTGCTAATAATGAGACTTTGCTACAGTCTAGTGCTAATAATGAGACTTTGCTACAGTCTAGTGCTGATAATCAGACTTTGCTACAGTCTAGTGCTAATAATCAGACTTTGCTACAGTCTAGTGCTAATATTCAGACTTTGCTACAGTCTAGTGCTAATATTCAGACTTTGCTACAGTCTAGTGCTGATAATCAGACTTTGCTACAGTCTAGTGCTAATAATCAGACTTTGCTACAGTCTAGTGCTAATATTCAGACTTTGCTACAGTCTAGTGCTAATATTCAGACTTTGCTACAGTCTAGTGCTGATAATCTGACTTTGCTACAGTCTAGTGCTAATAATCAGACTTTGCTACAGTCTAGTGCTAATAATGAGACTTTGCTACAGTCTAGTGCTAATAATATTCAGACTTTGCTACAGTCTAGTGCTGATAATCAGACTTTGCTACAGTCTAGTGCTAATAATCAGACTTTGCTACAGTCTAGTGCTGATAATCAGACTTTGCTACAGTCTAGTGCTAATAATCAGACTTTGCTACAGTCTAGTGCTAATAATGAGACTTTGCTACAGTCTAGTGCTAATAATATTCAGACTTTGCTACAGTCTAGTGCTGATAATCAGACTTTGCTACAGTCTAGTGCTAATAATCAGACTTTGCTACAGTTTAGTGCTAATAATCAGACTTTGCTACAGTCTAGTGCTAATATTCAGACTTTGCTACAGTCTAGTGCTAATAATCAGACTTTGCTACAGTTTAGTGCTAATAATCAGACTTTGCTACAGTTTAGTGCTAATAATCAGACTTTGCTACAGTCTAGTGCTAATATTCAGACTTTGCTACAGTCTAGTGCTGATAATCAGACTTTGCTACAGTCTAGTGCTGATAATCAGACTTTGCTACAGTCTAGTGCTGATAATCAGACTTTGCTACAGTCTAGTGCTGATAATCAGACTTTGCTACAGTCTAGTGCTAATATTCAGACTTTGCTACAGTCTAGTGCTAATATTCAGACTTTGCTACAGTCTAGTGCTAATAATCAGACTTTGATACAGTCTAGTGCTGATAATCAGACTTTGCTACAGTCTAGTGCTAATATTCAGACTTTGCTACAGTCTAGTGCTAATATTCAGACTTGGCTACAGTCTAGTGCTAATTTCTCGAGGTGACAATGTAGCGTTCATTCTCAATTAGAAAGAGAGGCTTTAATAATTACCACACACACACACACACACACACACACACTAACGGTTGCAGCACATCTCACACGTACACATGTAGGGCAATGGATTACTCAGGAGAAGAGCGTCAAGTTATTAAGAACAAAAAGCACACTGTGAGTAACCAGTCGCTCAGAAAAGCTTAAACAATTGCCTCAACTTGTCAAATGACAAATACAGGATAATAAACATTGTAACCTTTTTCAGAGAAATAATTCGTGAGTGGGTTAATAGAATCACATCATAATTTTGGAAAAAAAAATAGCCAGTTCAAAAATATCTTACAAAAGAGAATTAAACTGGGTCGGAAAATCTGATTCCGCTATTGCAAAGAAAGCATCAATTGCGAGATCGACTGTGTGGAAATATTTGAAACGTTTCCATGAAGGAGGTGGTAGACTAACGGTCTAAACTCTAATCAAACAGATACATAATGTTGCTAGAGAAGATAGCGGACTCCAGTCCCAGAACCGTGAGAAGAATCGTCCTTGTACACCAGAAAAGGCCCTTTTTCACACTTCAAAAGAGACACACCATGTCAGCAGCTTTAGAGCAAGGACAAGAAGAAGAAAAAATGAGAGAAATATAAAGTTTTTCTTAATAACTCAAGTCCAGTACAGCAGGAGAGATTGTTTGTTCAGATGAGAAGATCTCCAGAGTGGAATTGGCTTTTAATCGAAGAAATGACGAAGACACACAGCGAATGTTACTCAGAACTGCTGCAGAGAGCATATTCACAGATTTTGGTTTAAAGAAATGTGGCCACCCTTTTAGCCGAATTTAAATCTTATGGACTTTTCGGTGTGGTTCATCCTCGAAGTTAAGGCCGGTGGAAAAATTCATCCCTTTTGCTTTGTATTGATGAACAGAGGCATGACAGAAGTAAATAGACTCCAAGAAGAACAGTTTGTTGCATTAAAAGTAATTTGCAAAAAACGAAAGAAAAAATATTGATCAAAAATTTAATAACTAAATTTATTCGCCATTCCCTTAGTTTTTTTCATTTAAGGACCCTCCTAGGCATAACAGAGATTAATTTCCCAATATCATCTTAATTGAGGAATTTGTGGCCATGTTTCACGCAGTTATCCTAGAAGTTCAGGCTTATTAGATGGTTTCCTTTTCTTTATGCGTAGGCTGCTATTTAACATACCCCACATGAGAATCTATGGGGTTCATATCTGGAGACTGACTTGGCCATGGAGGTTTTTATATCCCATTCTCGCTCAACCGAAGTTTGGTTGCTCTTGCAGTGTGTCAGTAAACTCCTTCTTTCGTGAATAGAGTGTTATCATTGTTCATTTGAGCACTTGACCACATTGGAAGGAGCCTTTCCTGCAATATTGAATCTTATCTTGGTAAATTGATGTTCCCTTCACAGTCCAATGGTGCCGATCGACCATCATTCCATATTGTACCCTGGATCACTGCCAAAAATCCCCATGTTTCACCGTTGGCTGCTGTCTTTTCGAGTCAAAATTTTCATTAAGAAACCTCCACGAGTCCATACCCATACTCTACCAAGGTCCGAAAATAATGCAAATCTTCCTCATTAGAAAAAAAGAAATTGGTCCAAATGGTCAGAGGCCTCGGCACAATTTCACGAGCCCAACTATTTCTTCGCTTGATATTAACTGAGCGAAGAAGAGGTTTCCTTCTGGCAGCTCTAGCATAGTAGCCCAGTTGGTGAAGATACCCGACATCTGTTCTGGGACTAATTAATATCAGCATAATTTGCTACGTCAGAAGTCTTGCAACGTGGATCCTTCTTAACATTTCTTTTCACAACTCGCCAAATTCTTTCAGACGGCTTTGGTCGACCTGGACGAGGTTTAGTGCCTTTCCCCCTCTTTTGTGATTTGTACGATCACACTTATTTTTAGACAAGAGCAGCGAAAATTTTTCAGATATTTTTCGCTGACTAAAGACACCTTGATTTTGATCTACGATTCGTTCTCTCAGAAATTCCGATAGTTCTGTGACTTCCTTGGTTCGTCACATGCTAAAAGTTAGTCAACACAATGTTATACAATTTATCTTAGTTAATTTAACAATATAGTTATACCTGAAAATAATCAAAAACATGAATTTAAAACAGAAATAATATTTTTCTTGGTGTCTATTTACTTCTGTCATGTCTCTGTATGTGTATTAAATCCACATCTTTAAATTGTTGATTATATTTTTCGTTACATTATAATATCCATTTTTATTTACTTCAATATTTACACCCACCTTGTTTATAAATGGTAAGTGCAAGGCGTGTGGATGTAGAAAAGCTACTCTGTGTCATCTAATGAAATTCCACCTACGTGCAACTCAAGACAAAATGATTTTACATTAAACACATTCTAGAAACACATTCACAACTGCATAATTTAGTTTAACGTTTGCTTCGAAACCAAAGGCACTATCACTGACGTCAAAAGGAAATTCCATACAAGGGACTGTAAGAAGCAGTCAGAAAGGAAAGTGGCTCCATGAACAAAGTCATCTGCCACCAGTCAGTGACAATGCTCATGGAGGCAGAAAAGCTACTCCGTTAATGCATCACTTACCAAGGAATGTGACGAAAAGGGACACAAGCATCGGTGACTGCAGTAATGGATGGAAGAGGGAAATGAAGAGGTGATAGTAAATGAAGCCTACGAGTCTACCTAACACAAAATCTAAGACCTCGTAGTTGAAGAGCATAACCCTAGCGCTATCCTCGAAAGGTAGCGTTAGAAATGTTAAACATGTGTAGAAATGACATCTCAAGAATGTAAACCCCTATTCTGATAATCAGACTCCCTTCCCCCTACAGAATCCAAATTACAACAGCTAAGGGCAAATGGGCGCCAGTTCAATAATTGGTTCAATTAATACATAAATTAAAAATTTATCAGCGTCCATAAAATTGACATAATAAAAAATGTCATTTTGGAAGGCACGCGTACACTAGTTTGCAAAACAGAATTAAAGTAACATTTCATCAGAGTTATTATAATTCAAATTGAGGGAAATCATGTGATATTTTAGTGCATAAAATCTTCAGTTGGGTTTATTATAACATATAAAATATTGAATTTAGAATAAAAAACTCTTTCGTGTGAACAAAATCATTTCAATTTATAGCACAAATTAGTTAATAATACAATAACAATCGTGGCTTATTTTTAGAGATTGACATTCGCCTTGGCTTACAAACACCAGAAATGTACTGAATATATTCTAATTTCAAAGCCACAGTTTCCGTTCAAAAGAAGTTAATTGTCAATGAATTTAAACTATAAACAAGTATTTAGTATTTACATTGCAATCTTGAATTTAATATATCAATTTATAAGTTCAATTTTGTCATGAAATTAGATGCGTGGAAAACAATGAACCAAACATGAAGAAACTTAATAACAGCTATTAGTTTGAAAAAACGAATAGCTACATAATTAATAGACTAAATACGAAAATTAATAATTACATATCTATAGTTTTGTTGGGAAAATAAGATTTGTAAAGCTTTAATAATAGAATTTAGTTCGGAATTTCACTAGAGAAGTAACTTTAAATTCTTATCAAGTATTAGCTATAGGTATATACAAGCTAATTTAAATCTTAAAATGATTCTTTCCTTACTATAGGATTCTTCTCTAATTACCGTAATTAGGTGTGACGGGCCTAATAACAGGGTGTGACATAACCAAACCTACACACACACAAACAAAGGTAGGGCAAGATTCGAAATATTGGTCAGTTTCACATCTTCGGTCATATAAGAAAAAAAAATTACTAGGACAGAGTATCAAAAGAAAAAGTATAGAAACAGAAAATGTAGAATGACATAGTAAGAAAATAGGAAGTATAGAAAATTCCATCGAACTTATATAATAATGGAAAATTGATCAAATCGAAAATTGGTTGAATGGAAAATTATTGATCGAATGGAAAATAAATTGAATGGAGGACTTGATTGAATAGAGAAATCTTTCTTAAAAAGTAACATACATTGCATTAGTTATACCTAACTTGAAATATGCATTTTGTTCATGGAACGAGAGTTGGGCCCAAGACAATTGGGCTCGCCGAAAATTGAGCCTAATACACTTGAGTGCCAAGATAATTTAACCCGGGACCTTTATTGATCACATAAGAAATGGTTACAGCAGACACAATAAAGAAGCTTTAGTTTGTTATTACATTAGCAAATTAAGTTGATACCATAGACTGATAAAAGTGGACTCTGTTACAACTCGGAGAATTAAGATTTTGCTTTTCTATAAACAAATAACAATGCATACATAATATAAACTTTTACTTAATGCTTCATTAATGTTTATTTCGTCGATATGAAGGCCATTCAGAAGAAATAGACTAAATCCTTTTTTCAAACCATGTATAACCGTGTCATGGAAGATCTGCCTCGTACCACTAACGTAATTGAAGGGTGGTACAATCACTATAGTCACCCTACTTTTTTTAACTTGTACACAGAATAAAATTAGAGCAAGAGGAAAATAAATGTAAAAGTAGAAATACTGAAAATCAAGATTGAAAAAAAGTGAAGAATACCGTCACAATTTTTTTATGGGCTCAATAATTGTCTTAGGCCCGATAATTATTATCTTGGGGGGGCCAATTATTTTGGGCTCAATTGTAGGTGGGCTCATTTTGTATTTAACGAACTTAGCCAAAGCCTATTTGAACTTTTCATACTTTTTTCATTCTATGCCATGTCCTTTTCTTTTTCGTCATTCTTTGCTTTCTTTTTTGATACTTGTCTTTCGATACTCTGTCCGCACACCGAAAAAGCCTATATAATAATTAAAATATTAAAAATAAGAGTAGGTATCCATGGATGCGAGACCTACATTTGGATACAGGCTAAAGAGTGTAATGAATTTAAAGAAAGTAAATGTTGACTGAAAGGATGCGATTTCTAAATGAGAATATATAACAAGTTACTAAAAATAAAGTCTATTTAGTTGATAGACCCCATCTGGTACTAGGGACCCCCTCTTCTTTGAATGAAGTCACGCGTATTTAAGCAGAAATGCTTAACCCTTTAGCGACCAGGTGGACACTCGTGTCTCCTTTTATTTAGTAGTCCATGGGACCAACCGTATGTGTCCTCTTCATTTTTTTATATAAATTAAAAAAAAAATTTCATCAACTGATTTTTATATATAACCTCACTGATGTCTAAACTCAAAAAAAAAGTTATCAAATATTTTATTCAAAGTCAGAAAAACAAGAAAGTCAGTGTCTCGCAAAAGAGTTAAGCACCAAACTATCAAAATTGAGACAGTTTGGATGCTAAGAATTTAAAACATCCTCCAGACGTCTTTATTCTGATAAAACTTTCTTATTTACAAATTAGATAAATGAGTAGCAATTACAGGCATGTAAATGACTACCACAGTCATGTAAGTGACTACCACAGTCATGTAAATGACTACCACAGTCATGTAAATGACTCGCACAGTCATGTAAATGACTCACACAGTCATGTAAATGACTCACACAGTCATGTAAATGACTCACACAGTCATGTAAATGACTCACACAGTCATGTAAATGACTCACACAGTCATGTAAATGACTCACACAGTCATGTAAATGACTCACACAGTCATGTAAATGACTCACACAGTCATGTAAATGACTCACACAGTCATGTAAATGACTCACACAGTCATGTAAATGACTCACACAGTCATGTAAATGACTCACACAGTCATGTAAATGACTCACACAGTCATGTAAATGACTCACACAGTCATGTAAATGACTCACACAGTCATGTAAATGACTCGCACAGTCATGTAAATGACTCACACAGTCATGTAAATGACTCACACAGTCATGTAAATGACTCACACAGTCATGTAAATGACTCACACAGTCATGTAAATGACTCACACAGTCATGTAAATGACTCACACAGTCATGTAAATGACTCACACAGTCATGTAAGTGACTACCACAGTCATGTAAGTGACTACCACAGTCATGTAAATGACTACCACAGTCATGTAAATGACTCGCACAGTCATGTAAATGACTCGCACAGTCATGTAAATGACTCACACAGTCATGTAAATGACTCGCACAGTCATGTAAATGACTCACACAGTCATGTAAATGACTCACACAGTCATGTAAATGACTCACACAGTCATGTAAATGACTCACATAGTCATGTAAATGACTCACACAGTCATGTAAATGACTCACACAGTCATGTAAATGACTCGCACAGTCATGTAAATGACTCGCACAGTCATGTAAATGACTCGCACAGTCATGTAAATGACTCGCACAGTCATGTAAATGACTCGCACAGTCATGTAAATGACTCACACAGTCATGTAAATGACTCACACAGTCATGTAAGTGACTACCACAGTCATGTAAGTGACTACCACAGTCATGTAAATGACTCGCACAGTCATGTAAATGACTCGCACAGTCATGTAAATGACACGCACAGTCATGTAAATGACTCACACAGTCATGTAAATGTCTCACACAGTCATGTAAATGACTCACACAGTCATGTAAATGACTCACACAGTCATGTAAATGACTCACACAGTCATGTAAGTGACTACCACAGTCATGTAAATGACTCACACAGTCATGTAAATGACTCGCACAGTCATGTAAATGACTCGCACAGTCATGTAAATGACTCGCACAGTCATGTAAATGACTCACACAGTCATGTAAATGACTCACACAGTCATGTAAATGACTCACACAGTCATGTAAATGACTCACACAGTCATGTAAATGACTCACACAGTCATGTAAATGACTCACACAGTCATGTAAATGACTCACACAGTCATGTAAATGACTCACACAGTCATGTAAATGACTCACACAGTCATGTAAATGACTCACACAGTCATGTAAATGACTCACACAGTCATGTAAGTGACTACCACAGTCATGTAAATGACTCACACAGTCATGTAAATGACTCACACAGTCATGTAAATGACTCGCACAGTCATGTAAATGACTCGCACAGTCATGTAAATGACTCACACAGTCATGTAAATGACTCACACAGTCATGTAAATGACTCACACAGTCATGTAAATGACTCACACAGTCATGTAAATGACTCACACAGTCATGTAAATGACTCACACAGTCATGTAAGTGACTACCAAAGTCATGTAAATGACTCACACAGTCATGTGAGTGACTACCACAGTCATGTAAATGACTCACACAGTCATGTAAATGACTCACACAGTCATGTAAGTGACTACCACAGTCATGTAAATGACAAACACAGTCATGTAAATGACTTACACAGTCATGTAAATGACTAATACAGTCATGTAAATGACTAACACAGTCATGTAAATGACTTACACGGTCATGTAAATGACTAAAACAGTCATGTAAATGACTAACACAGTCATGTAAATGACTTACACAGTCATGTAAATGACTAACACAGTCATGTAAATAACTTACACAGTCATGTAAATGACTTACACGGTCATGTAAATGACTAAAACAGTCATGTAAATGACTAACACAGTCATGTAAATAACTTACACAGTCATGTAAATAACTTACACAGTCATGTAAATGACTTACACGGTCATGTAAATGACTAAAACAGTCATGTAAATAACTAACACAGTCATGTAAATGACTTACACAGTCATGTAAATGACTAAAACAGTCATGTAAATAACTTACACAGTCATGTAAATGACTCACACAGTCATGTAAATGACTCACACAGTCATGTAAATGACTCACACAGTCATGTAAATGACTCACACAGTCATGTAAATGACTCACACAGTCATGTAAATGACTCGCACAGTCATGTAAATGACTCACACAGTCATGTAAATGACTCACACAGTCATGTAAATGACTCACACAGTCATGTAAATGACTCACACAGTCATGTAAATGACTCACACAGTCATGTAAATGACTCACACAGTCATGTAAATGACTCACACAGTCATGTAAGTGACTACCACAGTCATGTAAGTGACTACCACAGTCATGTAAATGACTACCACAGTCATGTAAATGACTCGCACAGTCATGTAAATGACTCGCACAGTCATGTAAATGACTCACACAGTCATGTAAATGACTCGCACAGTCATGTAAATGACTCACACAGTCATGTAAATGACTCACACAGTCATGTAAATGACTCACACAGTCATGTAAATGACTCACATAGTCATGTAAATGACTCACACAGTCATGTAAATGACTCACACAGTCATGTAAATGACTCGCACAGTCATGTAAATGACTCGCACAGTCATGTAAATGACTCGCACAGTCATGTAAATGACTCGCACAGTCATGTAAATGACTCACACAGTCATGTAAATGACTCACACAGTCATGTAAGTGACTACCACAGTCATGTAAGTGACTACCACAGTCATGTAAATGACTCGCACAGTCATGTAAATGACTCGCACAGTCATGTAAATGACACGCACAGTCATGTAAATGACTCACACAGTCATGTAAATGTCTCACACAGTCATGTAAATGACTCACACAGTCATGTAAATGACTCACACAGTCATGTAAATGACTCACACAGTCATGTAAGTGACTACCACAGTCATGTAAATGACTCACACAGTCATGTAAATGACTCGCACAGTCATGTAAATGACTCGCACAGTCATGTAAATGACTCGCACAGTCATGTAAATGACTCACACAGTCATGTAAATGACTCACACAGTCATGTAAATGACTCACACAGTCATGTAAATGACTCACACAGTCATGTAAATGACTCACACAGTCATGTAAATGACTCACACAGTCATGTAAATGACTCACACAGTCATGTAAATGACTCACACAGTCATGTAAATGACTCACACAGTCATGTAAATGACTCACACAGTCATGTAAATGACTCACACAGTCATGTAAGTGACTACCACAGTCATGTAAATGACTCACACAGTCATGTAAATGACTCACACAGTCATGTAAATGACTCGCACAGTCATGTAAATGACTCGCACAGTCATGTAAATGACTCACACAGTCATGTAAATGACTCACACAGTCATGTAAATGACTCACACAGTCATGTAAATGACTCACACAGTCATGTAAATGACTCACACAGTCATGTAAATGACTCACACAGTCATGTAAGTGACTACCAAAGTCATGTAAATGACTCACACAGTCATGTGAGTGACTACCACAGTCATGTAAATGACTCACACAGTCATGTAAATGACTCACACAGTCATGTAAGTGACTACCACAGTCATGTAAATGACAAACACAGTCATGTAAATGACTTACACAGTCATGTAAATGACTAATACAGTCATGTAAATGACTAACACAGTCATGTAAATGACTTACACGGTCATGTAAATGACTAAAACAGTCATGTAAATGACTAACACAGTCATGTAAATGACTTACACAGTCATGTAAATGACTAACACAGTCATGTAAATAACTTACACAGTCATGTAAATGACTTACACGGTCATGTAAATGACTAAAACAGTCATGTAAATGACTAACACAGTCATGTAAATAACTTACACAGTCATGTAAATAACTTACACAGTCATGTAAATGACTTACACGGTCATGTAAATGACTAAAACAGTCATGTAAATAACTAACACAGTCATGTAAATGACTTACACAGTCATGTAAATGACTAAAACAGTCATGTAAATAACTTACACAGTCATGTAAACTGGGGGAAATTTCTGATACTGTAAATGCAAAGAATTTACCGATTGCTTCTGAACTGAAAGTTCATCTCTCCTAACTGACATTCTTGACGGGCAAGTGCACTAGTTTTCACTGCAGTTGACAGCTTCAGAAAAGTAGTGTGAAAACTTTCTTTATTGTTCTAAAGAGTAACCAATCAAAGAAATTGCAAAGGAAGGAATTGTAAAGAAAGAAAGTAGCAGAAATGAGAGAAAACATAACCCTCTGCTCCCAGAGATCATTGAGTCTAATAAATATAGTACTAGTAATATAGTACCTACACTAATTGTTCAATTCTAATACGTTATTCAATATTAACATACTGAAATTATTGTGCGGTAATTCACCCTAAAATACACATTAGCTGTAGCTAAATTCAATTTATTAATTCTCGTAAAGGGGACATCAACACACTAATATACATGTGCCAGGTCATTAAACAATCATGAAGTGTGCTGTACAACAAACTAGCGGATAAAATACTACATAACGGCCATTTATCTTGAGAGTTTCAAAGTAATCTTCGCATTTATATATGTTTATATTCATTTATACATTATTTTATGTTGATATCGTATTAAGGAAAATTCGTGGACGAATTGTCTGCATTGCATTACAAAGTATAGTGCCATGTTATTGTAGGGACTGATTAGTTATTGTGATTAGGCAGCACCATTATAGTGATATAAAGTACATTGTGAAGGTACACGGTACACACAGTAGCACTGTGGTGGTGTACCAAACAGGTGCACTGTCTATTATCCACAGGTACACAGTGCAGTTTACATGTAGATTGGAGCACAGTACAGTGTAGTCACTGTAGCATTTTACAGTGTACCTGTGGATTGGAACGCAGTACAGTGTAGCATTTTACAGTGTACCTGTGGATTGGAACACAGTACATTGTAGCTTTTTTCAGTGTACCTGTGGATTGGAACACAGTACAGTGTAGCATTTTACAGTGTACCTGTGATTGGAACACAGTACACTGTAGCATTTTACAGTGTACCTGTGGATTGGAACACAGTACAGTGTAGCATTTTACAGTGTACCTGTGGATTGGAGCACAGTACAGTGTAGCATTTTACAGTGTACCTGTGGATTGGAGCACAGTACAGTGTAGCATTTTACAGTGTACCTGTGGATTGGAACAGAGTACAGTGTAGCATTTTACAGTGTACCTGTGGATTGGAACACAGTACAGTGTACCTGTGGATTGGAGCTCTGCACGGTGCTCCCTCGTCTTCACTGCACAGGTGCACCGTACGTTGCTCCATTCCACAGGTACACCGTACGGTGCTCCATTCCACAGGTGCACCGTACGGTGCTCCATTCCACAGGTACACCGTACGGTGCTCCATTCCACAGGTGCACCGTACGGTGCTCCATTCCACAGGTACACCGTACGTTGCTCCATTCCACAGGTACACCGTTCCATGCTAGTTGACCGGAGCGGTTTCGCCCCAAGCAAAGCAAAGAAAGCAGCGTCAGCCTATGAGAAACAAGCTATTCTAACTCACTTTTACACATTAAATAACTAAATAGTTAGTTAGGATGTGTAGCAAGGAGCAGTGAGGTGTAACAGGGAGCAAGTTACCTATCGCTACCTAGTCACCTTAAAGGCTAACATACCTTGTTAATATATTGCTAGTCACACTATCACATCACATAGCATTCACAGGCACATTTCACATGGTTTGCGCTAATTACAAAGTATGGCGGCGCTAGAGCAAAGGAACACACCAACCACCTCTCACCACTTCTAAAGTACAACTGGAAAAGTCAGCCTCTACACGGTACCGGTGACGTAACGGACACACTGTGAACATTGGTGCCATGGAACCACTTGGGACTGATGGAACCACTTGGGACTAGTGGAACGAAGGACTGGTGGAACCACTTGAACGAAGGACTGGTGGAACCACTTGGGACTAGTGGAACCACTTGGGATTAGGTAGTGGAACGAAGGACTGGTGGAACTACTTGGGATTAGATAGTGGAACGAAGGACTGGTGGAACTACTTGGGATTAGGTAGTGGAACGAAGGACTGGTGGAACTACTTGGGATTAGATAGTGGAACGAAAGACTGGTGGAACTACTTGGGATTAGGTAGTGGAACGAAGGACTGGTGGAACTACTTGGGATTAGGTAGTGGAACGAAGGACTGGTGGAACCACTTGGAACTAGGGGAACGAACCTTAGGACTAAGGCTACGGTTACTATGGATGCGTTTTCGAGGGATTTTTCGCTCTGACGATATCGTCAGTGCAAGGTGGTTACACTGTACACGACTTCTGACAGTCTGTATGTTTCTGCCCAATTAATATTGGGGTATAAACTATGTTTTTTGAGGAAATGTTCGGGAGGAATTAAACACCTACCTGTGTGCCTCTGAAATAATTTACGCGGCGTTACTTTGGTTATCATTTTCACCGCACAAAATTTTGAAATACTCAAATAGAAAATTATTGAGAATATTTTTGATATAACTATAAGGCTATTCAATTTTAATGATAAGAATTGTAGAAAGTAACAACCAATCCAAGCCTTTATACCAACAAATAATAACTGCATTATTGCTGATAGTATCAAATAATATATTTCCAAAACACATGGGTAAGCAGTTCCTAGTAACTTACTCTAGTAAAAACTCTTCATCAATCAATAAGTATTTAGAACAATTTATTGAATGTAGTAGGGCATTGAATATATTTCTCTCACTATACGTTAACAACAATTTATTGAAGGTAATGATTGACAGCTAGAATCAATGGGAGATTTCAACGTCTAGTAAATAGTAATCTCATTTGGAGTTAGAACAGACACTCTTAGAGCGCATATCTTCACCACCGCTATTGCATACTATTTGAGTTATAAATGACTTTGACCTTTGACTTGAACACTAACCAAATGGTTCCTGGACATTGACCAATCGTTCCACCAAATTTCAGGCACATTTGAGTTTGCGAATAACAAGAAAAAAACGTAACTTTCCGAAGGTAATGGCAATCAAACAAATAACATAGAAAGATATTCTTTATATCAATAAATTGAAGCATGAAAAACTCCCTCCTTTTTAAACAAGATAACAAAAAAACAATGACTAAACTGAAAAAAAGTAATTCTCATACATTACAAAATGTAATTACTCCTTTGTATTAAATAAAGAAAAAACAAGTATATAATTGGAACATCTGAATAGTGTTACTATTGGAACATCTAAATAGTGTTACTATTGGAACATCTGAATAGTGTTACTATTTGAACATCTGAATAGTGTTACTATTGGAACATCTAAATAGTGTTACTATTGGAACATCTGAATAGTGTTACTATTGGAACATCTAAATAGTGTTACTATTGGAACATCTAAATAGTGTTACTATTTGAACATCTGAATAGTGTTACTATTGGAACATCTAAATAGTGTTACTATTTGAACATCTGAATAGTGTTACTATTTGAACATCTAAATAGTGTTACTATTTGAACATCTGAATAGTGTTACTATTTGAACATCTAAATAGTGTTACTATTTGAACATCTGAATAGTGTTACTATTGGAACATCTAAATAGTGTTACTATTTGAACATCTGAATAGTGTTACTATTTGAACATCTGAATAGTGTTACTATTTGAACATCTAAATAGTGTTACTATTGGAACATCTAAATAGTGTTACTATTTGAACATCTAAATAGTGTTACTATTGGAACATCTGAATAGTGTTACTATTTGAACATCTGAATAGTGTTACTATTTGAACATCTAAATAGTGTTACTATTTGAACATCTGAATAGTGTTACTATTTGAACATCTAAATAGTGTTACTATTTGAACATCTGAATAGTGTTACTATTAGAATATCTGAATAGTGTTACTATTTGAACATCTGAATAGTGTTACTATTTGTACATCTGAATAGTGTTACTATTAGAATATCTGAATAGTGTTACTATTTGAAAATCTAAATAGTGTTACTATTTGAACATCTGAATAGTGTTACTATTAGAATATCTGAATAGTGTTACTATTTGAACATCTGAATAGTGTTACTATTTGTACATCTGAATAGTGTTACTATTTGAACATCTGAATAGTGTTACTATTAGAATATCTGAATAGTGTTACTATTTGAACATCTGAATAGTGTTACTATTAGAATATCTGAATAGTGTTACTATTTGAACATCTGAATAGTGTTACTATTTGAACATCTGAATAGTGTTACTATTTGTACATCTGAATAGTGTTACTATTAGAATATCTGAATAGTGTTACTATTTGAACATCTGAATAGTGTTACTATTTGAACATCTAAATAGTGTTACTATTTGAACATCTAAATAGTGTTACTATTTGAACATCTGAATAGTGTTACTATTAGAATATCTGAATAGTGTTACTATTTGAACATCTGAATAGTGTTACTATTTGAACATCTGAATAGTGTTACTATTAGAATATCTGAATAGTGTTACTATTTGAACATCTGAATAGTGTTACTATTTGAACATCTGAATAGTGTTACTATTTGTACATCTGAATAGTGTTACTATTTGAACATCTGAATAGTGTTACTATTTGTACATCTGAATAGTGTTACTATTAGAATATCTGAATAGTGTTACTATTTGTACATCTGGTGCAGAGAGCACCTTTCTCCTCCACAGTTTCTCCCTAGGGTGAAGAAGGTGGAGATGAAATGGGAGTAGCAGGGGATGTAAACATCACTCGGGGTGTGTACCAGCAGTTCCCCCTCATAACCACCGTGCTGACCCTGGGGAATCATGTCAAATGGTGTCAGTATACAACGGCTGCTAGACGTTACGCCGACGAATTTTCGTAAAAGGGATATTAACATAATGTACACTGGCTATGTCCCTACAAATCAGTTTTAGATTTAGCCATTTCATTGGCTAATTAAGTAGGTCTTGATGGTGTAAATTATTTAAAATCATGCCATCGATCTATTCCTTTAAATCTATGTACATTTTCTTTATTTTTCAGCGGTATGTGATTTATCATTTTAGCTTGAAAATGGGAATTCTAACATTCTCGAATATTCAATTAATACATATATATTTATTAATATATTTTCTTTAACTATATCAATAAAGAGGTTCCTAACTAAGTGGCTATCCAACTGCATCCTGAAATTAATTACCGAACATGAAAAACATTAATTCAGAAAACTTGAAAAGTTCTCAATGAAAATAGTTGAAGCAAAAACTCATCGTCTGTTCAATGAAACCTGCCTTAGTAATATTTTGTTGCCAAACTACACGAGTACTTTAATATATGTATATCAGGGGGCTGTGCCGCCCTCTAAACCCCCCTGCCAGGTCATTAAACGATCAAGAAGTGTGCAGCACAACAAACTAGCAGATAAAACACACTACATAACTGCCATCTATGTTGCAAGTTTCAAAATAATCCTCATTAATATATGTTTATATTCATTTTGTTAATATCCCCGTTAGAAAATTGGTCGATGTAACCTCCTGTCAACGCAATCTGCAGTTACAGAATATAAAACTTTTACCATGGAATTATAATCTAAAAAACTGTAGAAAAGCTTTACTTGTCTTTATAAAATCCTAAAGTCGAGCTCTAGAATGGAGAAAAGCTACTTCGTGACTTAACTAAACTGCCACAATTCAAGAAGTAAACTAAATTAAGTAGAGAACAAAGAGAAGAAAACCGAAGACATTCTTTATAGACAGAATTGGTAATTTACAAAGATGGAATGAAAAGAATATAGCTACACACAGTTACTCTAATTAGAAAGTGAAACTGTCTAACTTAACCGTAACTTACCCGAACATTATATAGAAAATTGTTAGGGTTTCGAACCCCTGACCTTTGCAATAAAATTTCATAAAGTTATTTTGACTCACCCGTGACTTGACGCTGGCGAAGAGCTGTTCTGTAGTCTCGAGGTAAGTCTCGATGCTTGCCCCCATCACCTCCTCTATGGGATGCGCCTCATTGGGGGTAACGCAGGCCAGTCTCAGGAGAGAACATTGCCGGGGGATGGACCGCAGAAGAGGGGGCATGTCGCGGAGACTGAAGAGAGATAAAAAACAAATAGATTGCTAAGGAATTAAATAAAAATGTCACCAGAAGTGTTAAAAATAGGACATTAACAAACCGTTACTTGAGAGGCTAGTGATAAATTAACAAAATTGATGAAAATTTCAGAGAAGATGAATTAACATCAAATAAGAGGTAGTTAGGTATATATTGAAGAACATTTTTATGAATAGTATTATGCAGTAGAACTCCTCTATAGTGATATCCTGTATAATGAATATGGAGTCCTGAGTAAGGAGGTAGCTTCTATAGTGAACACATTTTCTGTAGTCTGCTGTTGAACAAAATAAATTCGTTCACTATAGAAGATATTTCTTTACTCCAGAGTTAAGACTCAACACTCACTATACAGGAATTCACTATGGAGGAGTTCTACTGTACAATTTTTTTCGAAAGAAATCGATTAGCTACTGTAAGTAATTTTATAATCTTTACAAGAGCATATTTAGTAGCTACATTGAATGAAATTGCCAAAAAATAAGAATGGAAAATAATGGGGTAAGAATCATTAGAAAGGTCTATTCTATGGTAACAGATAAAACGCCGCGTTTCTACCGCCCTGTTCACGCCTCTTCAACTAATCACGGTTAAATGAATGGAAAACGGTGGAAACGCTAGTATTGATTCCAAATTTGTTTTCCATTCATTTAACCGTGATTAATTGAAGAGGTGTAAACTGGGCAGTGAAAACGCGGCGTTTTCTCTGCTAGTGCAGTATATGCCTAAAACAGCAAACTAAGACTGACAGTGAGAAAGGAATCTACAGTATAGGCCTAAGACAACAAACTAAGACTGACAGTGAGAAGGGAATCTACAGTATAGGCCTAAGACTGACAGTGAGAAGGGAATCTACAGTATAGGCCTAAGACAGCAAACTAAGACTGACAGTGAGAAGGGAATCTACAGTATAGGCCTAAGACAGCAAACTAAGACTGACAGTGAGAAGGGAATCTACAGTATAGGCCTAAGACAGCAAACTAAGACTGACAGTGAGAAGGGAATCTACAGTATAGGCCTAAGACAGCAAACTAAGACTGACAGTGAGAAGGGAATCTACAGTATAGGCCTATTATTATTATCATCAGACTCTGACATCAGAGTATAGGCCTAAGACAACAAACTAAGACTGACAGTGAGAATGGAATCTACAGTATAGGCCTAAGACAGCAAACTAAGACTGACAGTGAGAAGGGAATCTACAGTATAGGCCTAAGACAGCAAACTAAGACCGACAGTGAGAAGGGAATCTACAGTATAGGCCTAAGACAACAAACTAAGACTGACAGTGAGAAGGGAATCTACAATATAGGCCTAAGACAGCAAACTAAGACTGACAGTGAGAAGGGAATCTACAGTATAGGCCTAAGACAGCAAACTAAGACTGACAGTGAGAAGGGAATCTACAGTATAGGCCTAAGACAGCAAACTAAGACCGACAGTGAGAAGGGAATCTACAGTAAAGGCCTAAGACAGCAAACTAAGACTGACAGTGAGAAGGGAATCTACAGTATAGGCCTAAGACAGCAAACTAAGACTGACAGTGAGAAGGGAATCTACAGTATAGGTCTAAGACAGCAAACTAAGACTGACAGTGAGAAGGGAATCTACAGTATAGGCCTAAGACAGCAAACTAAGACCGACAGTGAGAAGGGAATCTACAGTATAGGCCTAAGACAGCAAACTAAGACTGACAGTGAGAAAGGAATCTACAGTATAGGCCTAAGACAGCAAACTAAGACTGACAGTGAGAAGGGAATCTACAGTATAGGCCTAAGACAGCAAACTAAGACTGACAGTGAGAAGGGAATCTACAGTATAGGCCTAAGACAGCAAACTAAGACCGACAGTGAGAAGGGAATCTACAGTATAGGCCTAAGACAGCAAACTAAGACTGACAGTGAGAAAGGAATCTACAGTATAGGCCTAAGACAGCAAACTAAGACTGACAGTGAGAAGGGAATCTACAGTATAGGCCTAAGACAGCAAACTAAGACTGACAGTGAGAAGGGAATCTACAGTATAGGCCTAAGACAGCAAACTAAGACTGACAGTGAGAAGGGAATCTACAGTATAGGCCTAAGACAGCAAACTAAGACTGACAGTGAGAAGGGAATCTACAGTATAGGCCTATTATTATTATCATCAGACTCTGACATCAGAGTATAGGCCTAAGACAACAAACTAAGACTGACAGTGAGAAGGGAATCTACAGTATAGGCCTAAGACAGCAAACTAAGACTGACAGTGAGAAGGGAATCTACAGTATAGGCCTAAAACAGCAAACTAAGACTGACAGTGAGAAGGGAATCTACAGTATAGGCCTAAGACAGCAAACTAAGACTGACAGTGAGAAGGGAATCTACAGTATAGGCCTAAGACAGCAAACTAAGACTGACAGTGAGAAGGGAATCTACAGTATAGGCCTAAGACAGCAAACTAAGACTGACAGTGAGAAGGGAATCTACAGTATAGGCCTATTATTATTATCATCAGACTCTGACATCAGAGTATAGGCCTAAGACAACAAACTAAGACTGACAGTGAGAAGGGAATCTACAGTATAGGCCTAAGACAGCAAACTAAGACTGACAGTGAGAAGGGAATCTACAGTATAGGCCTAAGACAGCAAACTAAGACTGACAGTGAGAAGAGAATCTACAGTATAGGCCTAAAACAGCAAACTAAGACTGACAGTGAGAAAGGAATCTACAGTATAGGCCTAAGACAGCAAACTAAGACTGACAGTGAGAAGGGAATCTACAGTATAGGCCTAAGACAGCAAACTAAGACTGACAGTGAGAAGGGAATCTACAGTATAGGCCTAAGACAGCAAACTAAGACTGACAGTGAGAAGGGAATCTACAGTATAGGCCTAAGACAGCAAACTAAGACTGACAGTGAGAAGGGAATCTACAGTATAGGCCTAAGACAGCAAATTAAGACCGACAGTGAGAAGGGAATCTACAGTATAGGCCTAAGACAGCAAACTAAGACTGACAGTGAGAAGGGAATCTACAGTATAGGCCTAAGACAGCAAACTAAGACTGACAGTGAGAAGGGAATCTACAGTATAGGCCTAAGACAGCAAACTAAGACTGACAGTGAGAAGGGAATCTACAGTATAGGCCTAAGACAGCAAACTAAGACTGACAGTGAGAAGGGAATCTACAGTATAGGCCTAAGACAGCAAACTAAGACTGACAGTGAGAAGGGAATCTACAGTATAGGCCTAAGACAGCAAACTAAGACCGACAGTGAGAAGGGAATCTACAGTATAGGCCTAAGACAGCAAACTAAGACTGACAGTGAGAAGGGAATCTACAGTATAGGCCTAAGACAGCAAACTAAGACTGACAGTGAGAAGGGAATCTACAGTATAGGCCTAAGACAGCAAACTAAGACTGACAGTGAGAAGGGAATCTACAGTATAGGCCTAAGACAGCAAACTAAGACTGACAGTGAGAAGGGAATCTACAGTATAGGCCTAAGACAGCAAACTAAGACTGACAGTGAGAAGGGAATCTACAGTATAGGCCTAAGACAGCAAACTAAGACTGACAGTGAGAAGGGAATCTACAGTATAGGCCTAAGACAGCAAACTAAGACTGACAGTGAGAAGGGAATCTACAGTATAGGCCTAAGACTGACAGTGAGAAGGGAATCTACAGTATAGGCCTAAGACAGCAAACTAAGACTGACAGTGAGAAGGGAATCTGCAGTATAGACCTAAGACAGCAAACTAAGACTGACAGTGAGAAGGGAATCTCCTCCCTAGAGCCATAGTCAGAGAGAATAACTTGGTAAATGTCTTCATTGGGCTCTGCAGACTTTAGGGTGATGGAGTCCACGTCCTGAGGGTTTAACTTGCTAATCACCTCGCACCTTTTCCAGTCGTGAGTGTAGTTGATGTAGCACAGGTACTGACCCCCTAATGGCAAGAAAAGACAATGGTTAAAGTAATATGTAGTTGATATAGCACAGGTACTGACCCCCTAATGGCAAAAACAACAGTTCAAATATCCCTCAATGACAATAGTTTTCTATGATTTTAATCATAGAAAACTAAACTATCTAGTATAGCTACCTGAGATATGAAGTGGCTTATGAAGGAACCAATACTTCATCACTCAGGGGTTTCACTGTACCTAGGCACAACAAGAAACAGTTCACTTTTCCCCACTCACCAATGTACACTTTAGTGACTTGAGGCAAGCCAAAGGCAGTGATCTGCACCTCTGCAATCTGTCTGGTGTAGTTCTGGTGTTGGAGAGCCTTAGACAGCTCCCTAAGGACGCCCTTCTCCAGCCCCTCCACAAACTGGGGCATGATGTACATTGTCACAGGGTCAACAACGGAGGAAACTTTCACTGGGAAGATAGAACCAGAGGAGGGAAGTCTGAGGAAGGGAAGTGGCTTCTGATGACAGTCTTCATCCTCTGAAACTTCTGTGGCCTGTATATTGGGTGTTAGAAAATGAGAAACTTATTTCAGAAGGGAAATTAAAGTGAACTACTCACACCGAGTACTGTTGCTCTACTGGCAAATAAGGTGAAATCACTAATTAATTAACCTTATATTACACAATGTTGCTTTCAGGAAACAAACCATTAAAAGCTGTACAGCTTAGTATGCATAGAGGGCATTTTATATCATTATTATATTATATAGTTTTTTCTTATATTCTCGTGTAAAAAGATGGAGGAGCTTAGCAAAAAGTCTGGTGGAAAGACTTAAAAAACCCTACGTGTGTACGGCCCTTTAGAAGCAACAATCAATGATAACATTATATTGGTAGCACAGTTACTAATTTCCATTATTTGATATTAAACAATAAAAATATGATTTTATCTATTAGCTAACGTATTTCAAGGTACGTTTTACATGCAGCGATTGTTGCGATCATCGCTCGCCAATGATCGTCCAGCAATAGAAATAAATTGAAATAGTTCTCAGCGATAAACTCTCGCTGCAAAACAGCCCCATATAAATAGCATTGAACTAGTGCAGGGAGATGATCGCAATTAAGAATCGCTGCATGCAAAACGTACCTTTATCAAGGATATCATAAACTGTTAATTTACCTCCGACACAGATCGCAATGAAGACTCTGACTGTACAATACTCTTCAGTTTGGATTCTTTGCACAAACGCAGGCGATGGAACATTTTGTTAACATTCGAATTATTGGACGAGACAATGATTTCAACTTGTGGCAAAGTATTGGCCCCATCCCCCTTCTCTATTATTTTTATCTGGCACCTTTTGTCCACCACAGAGACGTGGAGTAAGTCCAGAACATTGGTAGGCCACTTGTTATCATTGGACAAAGGCAGTACATCATAGAGCACACACTGGTGACACTGCATGGCCAGGTCCTCAAACTGCTCCGTGTATCGCAAGTCTCTGACATTAACGGCCTCAGCATTGCCATAGTCTATGAAGAACACTCCCACCTCTGTGAGGTGGCCCACCTTCGTTACCTGGGCTCTGTACCATTTGCGGTCGAGGTGGTACCGTGCCACCACAAAGTCCCCTTCTTGGATATCCTCTGCAGTTGTTAGGATGGGGACAGAGTCTTTGAAGCTTAGCTCCAACGCAGAGGAAACCATCAACAACGCTCTTTCACCTGCAAAAGATTTTAACGATTGAAATTGAAATGTGAAGGCTATGTAATGTGACTAGAATTCACTCAAATGGACCAAGTTCATTCATTACCAGCTAGCAAATTAAAATGATGCTTTTGAATTTTTTAATAGTTGAATTCTTTTCAAAAATGAAAATATCCGTTGTAGAAAAATTGTTTTGATTAATTTTATTATTGCATTTAAAGTAGAAATAATTGGTTTGTAACAGCCTTGTTTTCTAACATAGAAATAACTATTGAGTTGGTACTATCAAAGAAAAGAGTCTCCGCATGATGCTAATTTCACAAATCAGTTTTCTAGTTTTCTATCATTTTCAAATCTAACAAATTTGTCATCTTGTACCCAGACCAATTTTAATACAACATATAAAATAATATTATAAAGATAAAATACCAATTATAAAATATACATTATAATTAGCAGCTAAATTATCTTTTGGAAATGTGAAAATAGTAACCACACCCTTTAATTTAACTGTAGGTACTAAAGAGACTCACAAGACTGCATGTGGAAGTAAATGACTCCCTCGTTATCCACATAGGTGGGCACTCCGACGAAGGATGAGGGCAACTCCACATGCGCTTTCTTCCACTTCACTTGCGCAGATTTTTGCTGATTGGCAGAACTTTTCAAAGAGGAGTGACTCTCCTTGAGTTCAGAGGAGAGCTCCTCCAGCTCTTCGTGAGGGAGGAGCGTGTCTGACTTGGTGTGTGAGGAGGCAATGCGAGGAGCAAAGGACTTTGCCTCACTCCTCAGCTTCTGAGGGAGGGCCAGGCCAGCGTGAATGAGATGTTCACTCACACTCACTCTGTTTTGAACCTGCTCGACTGGAGGAAAAAAAACTTAGACAAACACCAAGTGAAAGAAACCGCTATGGTTAAACAAACGCAAAGCTAAATCTTTAGTTGTTGTTGTCGACCCAACTCCACCACTGACACAGTGGTGGAGCCCTCGCATCGAGAGACGGCACAACCGCCTGCCAGGGTTCCCCCAGACCCACAGGCGTGAAGCCCCACTCCCTCCAGCCGGAGATGCTGAGTTTCAGCTAGTACCAGGTGGCGGACATGTGCACTGGGTCGGCTGTATGTGTGTGTAGTGCGTGTTAAATGTTATGCGTGTTGGTGAAGTGTGTGTGCTTTTCTCATGTACTACATTTCCCCCATCCCCCCCCCCTTTACGTTCCCAGTAGAGCTACCCACCTGTCTATAAGGGGGCCAACTCCAGCTGGGTCAGTCCAGAGGTTTTCCGGGGTAAGGGTGGTAGGAACTGCAGTACAGTTGAAGAGATATTTAGTGTCGTGCGTGTTGGTGTTACAAAGTGGACAGTGTGGTGTTGGGTGTGTGTCGGGTGATATCTTGTGTAGGTAGCTGTAGAGAAGTGGTGATTTGTTTGTCCTAAGTTGTGCGAGTTGTCTGCGTATGTGTTTGGGTAGTGTTTGTTCGTTAGTGTTGATGTCTGGTGGTGTGGCGTTCAGAATTTTGTTGATTTGTTTGTTGTTTAGGTATGTTTGAACTGTTTGTGTGTGTATTGTTTTCATGTTTTGTTTGATGGTGCGTCTAGATTGATTGTGTAGTTGTTGTTGTTGTCATGGATGGTCTGTTTTTTGTGTCTTTGTGAGGTGTTCTGATGTGTGAGGTAGTGCAGTGGGTGGTCGGGGTGTTGTGTCTTATCTGTATTGTGATGCGTGTAGTTGTAGGTGTTGTTTGAGAGAGAGGGTTTGTGTTTCGTCGTGGAGATGTTGTATGTTTGTGTCTCGTGTGCAACCAGTGGCTATCCTAAGTACAATCTGTAGTGTGTTGATGTTTGTATCTGATGTGATGGGTGACCAAACTGTGTTACTGTACTCTAGGACGGGGCGTGTAATTGTTCTGTATGTATTTAGAAGTGTTTCTTTTGTTTTGCCCCAGTGTGTAGATGTGAGAGCTTTGATGACCTTAAGGGTCTGTTTGGCTTTTTGTGTTGTGTGTTCTATGTGTTGTGAGTATGTGAGCTTGGGGTCAAAGGTGACTCCAAGTATTTTGGGGTTGCGTGTTGTGGGTAGGTCTGTGTTTTGTATTTTGAGTGTGAGTGTTGTGCTGTATTCTGCTGGATCAGGAGTGAAAAGTGTTGTTTGTGTTTTGGAGGCGTTGAGTGTTAGTTGGTTTTGTTTTGTCCAGGTGTGTATCTGTTCTAGGTATGGTTGTATTTGTGCCTGTGCTTGTATGTGGTTCTTGTGTGATGACTGATGAGAGAATGGTGATGTCGTCTGCGTATGTGATGAGTTGTACTGTGGGTGGTGGTGTGGGTATGTCAGATGTGTGTATGTTGAAGAGTGTTGGTGATAGAACGCCTCCTTGTGGTACTCCTGTTTTCATGTGTCTGTGTCTGGAGTTTTTTCCGTTGTATTGTGTGTAGTTGTTGCGTCCTTAAATGTAATTGGCTATGAATTTGATGACTGTGTGTGGGATGTTAGTGTTGTGGATTTTGTGAATTAGTTTGTGTATGTTGACCGTGTCAAAGGCCTTTGACATGTCCAATGCCACTGACACGGTTCTGTCTGGTGGTTGTTTCTTGTTGAAACCTTGTGTGATGATGTTGTTTATGATGTGTAGTGCTGTTGTTGTGGAGTGTTTGGTTTTGAAGCCGTGTTGATGTGTTTGTGTAGTGATGTTAGGTGTTATTTACCTGTTGAGTAGGATTTTTTCTATTGTTTTGGCTAATGGTGAGAGTAGTGAGATTGGTCTGTAGGAAGTGCCTGTGTTTTTGTTTTTGTTAGGTTTGAGTATTGGTATGATTTTGGCAGTCTTCCATACGTATGGTATGTTGTTTGTGTTGAGTACAATGTTGTATATGGTTGTGTGAGGTATGTTATGGCGTGTGTACCTAGATGTTGCAAGTGTTTTATGTTAGTGTTGTCAGGGCCTGTAGAGTTGTTGTTTTTGGAACCTTTGATGGCTTCTATTACCTGTGTTTCTGTGATGGTGATGGGTGTGCCTGTGAGGTGTTTTGTGTGCTTGTCTATTCGTCTGTTTGTGTTGTGTGTTTTGTGAATTACGTTGTTTGTTGAATTGTTTTGCTTTTTGTTTGTGTTGTTTGGTGCCTGTTGTGGTATTTTGTTTGTGAGCCCTGCTATGGTTTTCCAGAGAATGTGAGTGTTTGTTTTGTGATCCCACTGATCGTCAAGGTGGTCTTTCCATAGTTGTTCTTTGTGTTTTTTGTGTCAATGTCAAGTGAGTGATCAATGGGATTATGTGTTCGTATGTTGTTTTTGTGTGTTATGTCATCTCTAATGTCTTGTGGTAGTAGTTTGTGTTTGTTGTGTATTTTGCCCTTGGGTATGTTTCTTTTGTCTGCGCTGAGTATGGCGTTAGTGATTATTTTGTTTGCTGTGTGTATGTCTCTGTGTTTAGTATTGTATCTTCTATCTCTTGTTTGAATTGTGTCCAGTCTGCTTTGTGGTAGTTAGTGTATGTTCTTCTGTTCTGGTGTAGTCTGTAGTTTGTTTTTGTGTTGTATTTGATGATGATGGGTAGGTGATCTGAGTTGAGTGCATGAAGTGTGTTCCAAGTTAGGTGTCTATGCAGTGTGTCTGTGGCTGTTGTGATGTCTGGTGATGTTTGTTGTTGGTTTGTGTTGTTTGGTACCCTTGTTGGTGTGTTACTATTTAATGTGATGTGATCGGAATTTTCTAAGATGTCTGCGATAAGTGTACCTCTGTGATCGTCTGTGTATGAGTGTTGAGTGTGCGTTTATGTCGCCTGTGATGATTGAGTTTGTTAGTGTTGTTAGATGTGTGAAGCAGTTTGTGATGTCTGTGTCTTCTGTTTGGTGGTTGGGATCTGTTGTGTTTCGTGGGGCTATGCATATGTTTGCGATGTCTATGTGTCTGTTTGCGTTCAAGTGAATTTTGATGATTTGAAGTTCTTTTTTTTGTGTGTTGATGTACTGTGGTATTTTCTGTTATGTGAAAGTGATGGAGGTACGTATGTATGTGAGAAGTCCACCACCTTGTTTGTGTGTTCTGTCTGTTCTGATGTGTGTGTAGTTTGGTATTTTGGGTGATTTGTGGTGTGTTGCTAGTTTTGTTTCTTGTACTGTTATTATGTCAATATTGTTTTTGATGATGGTGTGTTCTAGTACGGTTTCTTTTTGTGTATGCCGTTTATGTTGATTTGTAGTATGTTGAGTGTTTTGTTTTTGTCATTTTGTGGGGGGTTTGTAGGTGTGGTGTTGTTGTTGTTTGGATCAGAAGTGTTTAGTGTGTTGTTTGGCTGGCTTACGTTAGCTTTGTTGTTTTTGCTATTATTGTTGTTATCATCTGGTGGTTGTGTGTTTGTTGTGTTGTTTGGCAGGCTTGCGTTAGCATTGTTGTTGTTGCTATTATTGTTATCACCTGGTGGTTGTGCATTGGGTGGTGTGGTTGTTGTTTGTGTTAGGTGGTTGTGCGTGTAGTGAGCATTTCCATGTGTTTGTGTACTGTGCAGGTCTAATGTTAGTGCAGTTTTTCTGGTGAACGCAGTGAAGAGTGTCTGACCTGCACAGGAGTGATATGTGCCTACCTGTGATACGGCCTCCGCAGATGTCACACATCCACACGGTAGGTCCCGGGTTTCGCTCAACATCTCCAGCCAGGAGAAGTAGAGCACCCGCTCACGTGACCGAGAGGCTCACGGGACGGCGCACCGAAAAAACGGTGGTATTGGGTCCCCCTTTCGGGGGACAGGGAAACATTTCTCCGATTTGAGCAGGAGAAGCTCCTGCTGCGCCCCAACGACGAGCACGCCGGAGAGTTTGGGGTCGCATGAGAGTTTGGGGTCTTTAGTCTTTTTCACCACTGGATGATTAGCTACTTTAAATATTCTCTTTAGCTACTTAATGGGTAGGTGCTTTAGTAGAGACTAAAGGGACTTAGCTACTTAATGGTTAGTACTTAGCTATTCTTTAGTTGAGACTAAAGTGACTTAGCTACTTAATGGTTAGTATTTAGCTAGTGCTTTAGTAGAGACTAAAGGGACTTAGCTACTTAATGGTTAGTACTTAGCTAGTGCTTTAGTAGAGACTAAAGGGACTTGGCTACTTAATGGTTAGTATTTAGCTAGTGCTTTAGTTGAGGCTAAAGGGACTCACAGACTCTGAGAGGTTCAGACACGGTAACTTCTGTGACGTAACCGAGAATGCAGGGGAGAACTCGAATACTCTGCTCTACACTCTTAACTCCGTCACCTGAAAAAGAGCAGGAGTTTGAGAGAGAAAGAGGAGGAGTTAGAGAGGGAGAAAGGAGGTGAATAGAGAGAGAGCAGTGGCTAGTAGATATCTTCAGCATAACACATTACTCCATACATCCTAATGGCAATATCTAAAGGTAGTTCTTAAAGTGTTCGTCACCTTGTTTCAGCAGGTAAATTGATGTGAGTGACTGTAGTAACTCCCTCAGTGAGTCTGAAGATGTACCAGGCCATACCTGAGGTATTAACACTTACTATAGACAAAGACCATTCACTGTAGCTACATTATATCATTCACTGTAGATAATCACTATAGGACACTATAAACAATGAGGACACATTAAATACTAATATTACACATAACTTTCTTCATACTCAGTAAGAAGATTATAAATATTCCATCGTAATTTAGAATCATCACTACAGTTATATGTCAAACAAGTATTGGCCTTCAAAAGCTACATTTACAAGATAAGAGTTATTGGTAGAAACTATAGCTTATGCCTAATACCCATTAGAGTGTTTAACAGTACTCACATTTTGTCCACCAGGGGGAATAATGTCATGCAGTTTCACAGGTAGCGCTAAAGGTTTCAAACCACAATAGCGAGGTGGGAGAGAGTACAGCTGATCTGTCTTAACTACACTCACACCTCCATGATCAAGATACACAACCTCAAATAGGGAAAAAGATGTAGCTAGCTACATTGTAAACTAACTGTCTAACATTACGTTTGGAGTCTGAAGAGGTTACTAGTCTCGTAGATTGATGAAACAGTTAGGAAATATCATCTAGCTATGAAAAGTAGCCTTATGGAGGTTAATCTCTACCTTTCAGTATCTATATAGTCAGAAAAAAATGATTTTGATATTCACTTTCATGTAAATTAAATATATTCATCCTACATAATATTACACAATTAGCATTCCAAATAAGACACCAATAGCTGTGTTAGCTACAATATAGAAAATAGGATGATTTAAGTTGTAAGAGTGGAAGTAGCTGTTTGTTACCTTGGACTGTTGCTGTGTCATGACATCAATGACTTTGACTCTGCGAGGTCCTTTTCCCTCCTCAGCAAGGTAGACTTTACCTCTGGTCACTGCACTGACTTTGGTACAAGAAGAGGCACTGCTGTGAAAAAGGTTACACAGATCTTCCTCCAGTCTGCAGGAGGTACAGACAGCGTTAGTCAATTGGAAATGGTTAAAACTCCATATTGATGATGCAACAGATTGTATCTTATCTAAAAATGTACCTACCCACGAAAGTGAATAAAACACAATGTAAAGAATTTGAGTAGGCCTACCTACTAATTTGATTTCAGTTTTAAACGACTAGACTCTAGGCAGTGGTTCTTAAAGTGGGGTGCGCAGCAATCCTTTGGGACCTGGAATGTTTATAGGGGGTGCATGGTATGGCTGTTTATAGGGTGTGCATGGTATGGCTGTTTATAGGGTGTGCATGGTATGGCTGTTTATAGGTGGTGCATGGTATGGCTGTTTATAGGGTGCATGGTATGGCTGTTTATAGGGTGTGCATGGTATGGCTGTTTATAGGTGGTGCATGGTATGGCTGTTTATAGGGTGTGCATGGTATGGCTGTTTATAGGTGGTGCATGGTATGGCTGTTTATAGGTGGTGCATGGTATGGCTGTTTATAGGTGGTGCATGGTATGGCTGTTTATAGGTGGTGCATGGTATGGCTGTTTATAGGTGGTGCATGGTATGGCTGTTTATAGGTGGTGCATGGTATGGCTGTTTATAGGGTGTGCATGGTATGGCTGTTTATAGGGTGTGCATGGTATGGCTGTTTATAGGGTGTGCATGGTATGGCTGTTTATAGGGTGTGCATGGTATGGCTGTTTATAGGGTGTGCATGGTATGGCTGTTTATAGGGTGTGCATGGTATGGCTGTTTATAGGGTGTGCATGGTATGGCTGTTTATAGGGGGTGCATGGTATGGCTGTTTATAGGTGGTGCATGGTATGGCTGTTTATAGGGGGTGCATGGTATGGCTGTTTATAGGGGGTGCATGGTATGGCTGTTTATAGGGTGTGCATGGTATGGCTGTTTATAGGGTGTGCATGGTATGGCTGTTTATAGGGTGTGCATGGTATGGCTGTTTATAGGGTGTGCATGGTATGGCTGTTTATAGGGTGTGCATGGTATGGCTGTTTATAGGGGGTGCATGGTATGGCTGTTTATAGGGGGTGCATGGTATGGCTGTTTATAGGGTGTGCATGGTATGGCTGTTTATAGGTGGTGCATGGTATGGCTGTTTATAGGGGGTGCATGGTATGGCTGTTTATAGGGTGTGCATGGTATGGCTGTTTATAGGGTGTGCATGGTATGGCTGTTTATAGGGTGTGCATGGTATGGCTGTTTATAGGGGGTGCATGGTATGGCTGTTTATAGGGTGTGCATGGTATGGCTGTTTATAGGGTGTGCATGGTATGGCTGTTTATAGGGTGTGCATGGTATGGCTGTTTATAGGGTGTGCATGGTATGGCTGTTTATAGGGTGTGCATGGTATGGCTGTTTATAGGTGGTGCATGGTATGGCTGTTTATAGGTGGTGCATGGTATGGCTGTTTATAGGGTGTGCATGGTATGGCTGTTTATAGGGTGTGCATGGTATGGCTGTTTATAGGGTGTGCATGGTATGGCTGTTTATAGGTGGTGCATGGTATGGCTGTTTATAGGTGGTGCATGGTATGGCTGTTTATAGGGTGTGCATGGTATGGCTGTTTATAGGGTGTGCATGGTATGGCTGTTTATAGGTGGTGCATGGTATGGCTGTTTATAGGGTGTGCATGGTATGGCTGTTTATAGGGTGTGCATGGTATGGCTGTTTATAGGGTGTGCATGGTATGGCTGTTTATAGGGTGTGCATGGTATGGCTGTTTATAGGTGGTGCATGGTATGGCTGTTTATAGGTGGTGCATGGTATGGCTGTTTATAGGGTGTGCATGGTATGGCTGTTTATAGGGTGTGCATGGTATGGCTGTTTATAGGTGGTGCATGGTATGGCTGTTTATAGGTGGTGCATGGTATGGCTGTTTATAGGGGGTGCATGGTATGGCTGTTTATAGGGGGTGCATGGTATGGCTGTTTATAGGGGGTGCATGGTATGGCTGTTTATAGGGTGTGCATGGTATGGCTGTTTATAGGGTGTGCATGGTATGGCTGTTTATAGGGTGTGCATGGTATGGCTGTTTATAGGGTGTGCATGGTATGGCTGTTTATAGGGTGTGCATGGTATGGCTGTTTATAGGTGGTGCATGGTATGGCTGTTTATAGGTGGTGCATGGTATGGCTGTTTATAGGGTGTGCATGGTATGGCTGTTTATAGGGTGTGCATGGTATGGCTGTTTATAGGGTGTGCATGGTATGGCTGTTTATAGGGTGCATGGTATGGCTGTTTATAGGGTGTGCATGGTATGGCTGTTTATAGGTGGTGCATGGTATGGCTGTTTATAGGGTGTGCATGGTATGGCTGTTTATAGGTGGTGCATGGTATGGCTGTTTATAGGTGGTGCATGGTATGGCTGTTTATAGGTGGTGCATGGTATGGCTGTTTATAGGTGGTGCATGGTATGGCTGTTTATAGGTGGTGCATGGTATGGCTGTTTATAGGGTGTGCATGGTATGGCTGTTTATAGGGTGTGCATGGTATGGCTGTTTATAGGGTGTGCATGGTATGGCTGTTTATAGGGTGTGCATGGTATGGCTGTTTATAGGGTGTGCATGGTATGGCTGTTTATAGGGTGTGCATGGTATGGCTGTTTATAGGGTGTGCATGGTATGGCTGTTTATAGGGTGTGCATGGTATGGCTGTTTATAGGGGTGCATGGTATGGCTGTTTATAGGTGGTGCATGGTATGGCTGTTTATAGGGGGTGCATGGTATGGCTGTTTATAGGGGGTGCATGGTATGGCTGTTTATAGGGTGTGCATGGTATGGCTGTTTATAGGGTGTGCATGGTATGGCTGTTTATAGGGTGTGCATGGTATGGCTGTTTATAGGGTGTGCATGGTATGGCTGTTTATAGGGGGTGCATGGTATGGCTGTTTATAGGGGGTGCATGGTATGGCTGTTTATAGGGTGTGCATGGTATGGCTGTTTATAGGTGGTGCATGGTATGGCTGTTTATAGGGGGTGCATGGTATGGCTGTTTATAGGGTGTGCATGGTATGGCTGTTTATAGGGTGTGCATGGTATGGCTGTTTATAGGGTGTGCATGGTATGGCTGTTTATAGGGGGTGCATGGTATGGCTGTTTATAGGGTGTGCATGGTATGGCTGTTTATAGGGTGTGCATGGTATGGCTGTTTATAGGGTGTGCATGGTATGGCTGTTTATAGGGTGTGCATGGTATGGCTGTTTATAGGGTGTGCATGGTATGGCTGTTTATAGGTGGTGCATGGTATGGCTGTTTATAGGTGGTGCATGGTATGGCTGTTTATAGGGTGTGCATGGTATGGCTGTTTATAGGGTGTGCATGGTATGGCTGTTTATAGGGTGTGCATGGTATGGCTGTTTATAGGTGGTGCATGGTATGGCTGTTTATAGGTGGTGCATGGTATGGCTGTTTATAGGGTGTGCATGGTATGGCTGTTTATAGGGTGTGCATGGTATGGCTGTTTATAGGTGGTGCATGGTATGGCTGTTTATAGGGTGTGCATGGTATGGCTGTTTATAGGGTGTGCATGGTATGGCTGTTTATAGGGTGTGCATGGTATGGCTGTTTATAGGGTGTGCATGGTATGGCTGTTTATAGGTGGTGCATGGTATGGCTGTTTATAGGTGGTGCATGGTATGGCTGTTTATAGGGTGTGCATGGTATGGCTGTTTATAGGGTGTGCATGGTATGGCTGTTTATAGGTGGTGCATGGTATGGCTGTTTATAGGTGGTGCATGGTATGGCTGTTTATAGGGGGTGCATGGTATGGCTGTTTATAGGGGGTGCATGGTATGGCTGTTTATAGGGGGTGCATGGTATGGCTGTTTATAGGGTGTGCATGGTATGGCTGTTTATAGGTGTGCATGGTATGGCTGTTTATAGGGTGTGCATGGTATGGCTGTTTATAGGGTGTGCATGGTATGGCTGTTTATAGGGTGTGCATGGTATGGCTGTTTATAGGTGTGCATGGTATGGCTGTTTATAGGTGGTGCATGGTATGGCTGTTTATAGGGTGTGCATGGTATGGCTGTTTATAGGGTGTGCATGGTATGGCTGTTTATAGGGTGTGCATGGTATGGCTGTTTATAGGGTGCATGGTATGGCTGTTTATAGGTGTGCATGGTATGGCTGTTTATAGGGGTGCATGGTATGGCTGTTTATAGGGTGTGCATGGTATGGCTGTTTATAGGTGGTGCATGGTATGGCTGTTTATAGGTGGTGCATGGTATGGCTGTTTATAGGGTGCATGGTATGGCTGTTTATAGGTGGTGCATGGTATGGCTGTTTATAGGGTGTGCATGGTATGGCTGTTTATAGGTGTGCATGGTATGGCTGTTTATAGGGTGCATGGTATGGCTGTTTATAGGTGGTGCATGGTATGGCTGTTTATAGGGTGTGCATGGTATGGCTGTTTATAGGGTGTGCATGGTATGGCTGTTTATAGGTGTGCATGGTATGGCTGTTTATAGGTGGTGCATGGTATGGCTGTTTATAGGGTGTGCATGGTATGGCTGTTTATAGGGTGTGCATGGTATGGCTGTTTATAGGGTGTGCATGGTATGGCTGTTTATAGGGTGTGCATGGTATGGCTGTTTATAGGTGTGCATGGTATGGCTGTTTATAGGGTGCATGGTATGGCTGTTTATAGGGTGTGCATGGTATGGCTGTTTATAGGTGTGCATGGTATGGCTGTTTATAGGGTGTGCATGGTATGGCTGTTTATAGGTGGTGCATGGTATGGCTGTTTATAGGGTGTGCATGGTATGGCTGTTTATAGGGTGTGCATGGTATGGCTGTTTATAGGTGTGCATGGTATGGCTGTTTATAGGTGGTGCATGGTATGGCTGTTTATAGGTGGTGCATGGTATGGCTGTTAGGTGTGATGGTTATAGGTGGTGCATGGTATGGCTGTTTATAGGTGGTGCATGGTATGGCTGTTTATAGGTGGTGCATGGTATGGCTGTTTATAGGTGTGCATGGTATGGCTGTTTATAGGTGTGCATGGTATGGCTGTTTATAGGGTGTGCATGGTATGGCTGTTTATAGGGTGTGCATGGTATGGCTGTTTATAGGGTGTGCATGGTATGGCTGTTTATAGGTGTGCATGGTATGGCTGTTTATAGGGTGTGCATGGTATGGCTGTTTATAGGGTGTGCATGGTATGGCTGTTTATAGGGTGTGCAT